>PVJH01004751.1:0-121190 GCA_004026705.1 Nesogale talazaci | reverse complement strand
TGTGCTACATTTCATTGTTACATGTTTGTCCTACATTAAACATTGTTACATGTTTACATTATTGCTTGAGCATTGTTCTATTTTTCATTCACATTTGACAATAAATTTGGATTATCTTCTGTTTCAATTACCCGTTCATACATTATTTCTTCTCAAATGTTGATTCTGTCTATTGAAGTTATATTTAAGTATTGCTCTAATATTATTATATAATTTCTATTTGGGGTTTTTTGGTATGGTTTCTTCTATTCTTTGCTGGCATGCTGGAATAGGTTTTGGGTTGCTAATCCCAATGTTGTTGGTTTACACCAACCAGGATCCCTGTGGGAGAAATATGATACTGATCACATGAAGATCTATATCCCCCCCCAACCCTGTGCAGTGTTCTTAAGAGTACTAAAATTTGATGAAAATGACTTTGCTTTGTTTTTTAAATTATTTGCTATTGTTGCTGTCTGCTATCAACTCAATTCCAATACAAAGTGTAATAAAATATTTCTCTGCAGTGTACAATTTCTATGATCAGTTGCAAATAATATTATTTTGATGACTCAATTAGTTTTTCAGATGACCATTATTTATTCCTTATTTTTCTTAGTCTGGATGTCCCAAAGAAACCTGTCCAGCATCACAGAAACATAAAAACTTCAGCAGGAAGTCCACTGGTCAAGAATCAAGCACAAGTTTATCATATATAAGGCAATAATTCTATTGAATTCTATCTAAGCATAATAGCCTCAGTTTTCAGCAGTTACTCATTTGGTCATTAATGTATCTATGCAAACAGTGCCCTAGTGGCACAGCGCTTACCCGTTGAACTGCTAAGTGCAAGGTCAGCAGTTTGAGAACCCCAGCTGCCCTATGGGAAAGGTCAGGGCTTTCTACTCCCATAAAGAATCACAGTCTCAGCCATCTAGCTCAGAAGCAACAAAAGCCACCATAAAAGAAGATCACTTACCTGTGCGATCATGAGGTGCTGAAACAATCAGGTATCAAAGAACAAAAATCAAAATCAATGGACCAATTGACTCCTGATATCGCTGATGACAAATGGATAAAAATGCAAACAAAGTAGAAGAAACGATGGTACCCAGCTAACAAATGATTGAATGCCTGGAATCTCAAAGACTTAAAGATAATCGAGTCACCATTCAGCACAGAAACAGCAAAGTCCACATGGAAGAAGCACAGCAGCATGCGTGATCAAGAGGGGCCGAAGGGAGCAGATATTGAGCACCAAAGAACAAGAATCACATCATTACAGAGGAGGAGGAGAGCAGGGTGGGGACCTAAGGCCCACTGGTGGGCAATTAGTCACCCCTTTACAGGGGAGTCACAGGGAGGAGACAGACAGTCGGGGGGGCAGCCAGGCAGTGATGATGCATACAAGTTTCCTCTAGTTCCTGAAGCCTTCCTCCCCGTCCCCCAACCATGATGGTCCCAACTCTACCTTGCAAATCCGGATGGACTGAAGAAGTCACACTGACATAGAGGGGAGCTGGAGATATGGGGAAACCAGATGGATGGGCCCCTTTGGTCCAATGGCTAGATTGGAGATACTGGAAGGGTGGAGGGAAGAGGGGGTAAAGAGACGGAACCAACAGCAAGGATATATACACAAGCTCCTATTTGAAGGATGGGCATCAAAGGAGTGGGTTGGGGGAGAGGTCGGGCAGTGGCAGTGTACGCTATGAAAAAACAATAACTGTATAAAGTATTGAGGGTTGGAGGGGAGGAGAGGCCAGGGGAAGAGGGGAAGAAATGGAAAAGTCGATACTAGGGGCTTAAGGGAAAAGGTGGACGATTGGAGAACAATAATAGAAGTGGACATGTGAGGGTGCTTGATGAATATGCTTATTTATATAGTGTGAAAAACGATGTATGAGCCCCCAATAAAATGATTGGAAAAAAAAAGAATCACAGTCTCCTAGACATACAGGTGCCCTTCTATCCTGGACTTCTAAGGTCGTAGGAAGGAGCATTGACAATAACCATGATTATTGTCCATTCATACTTTTACTACTGACTTCAACTTTATGTGTTCTCTTAGAGTCTATCGGTGTGTTTGCAACTGCCTTTTATTTTGACAGTGGCTCTCTGTTCAGTATGAGTGTTTTGATCTTAGGCAAGGAACCTGATGCTGTGGTGATGATGTGTTGGGTTCTAGTCTGCAAGACCAGTGGTTTGAAGCCACCAGCTGCTCAGTAGAAGAAAGATCTCAAGCACTCCCAGGAGCAAGTTCAGCCTGCACCAAAGGATGGCCTGGAGGTAGACTCTGCTCCATGGCAGGGAGATTTTGTTGTTTACTTTGAATGGGAAATTTTTAAACAAAGCCTTTTCTTGCCATTATCTTATTATACCTATCTTTATTCTATTGATATTTATATTGAATGGACTCAGCTTTCATACCCTACCTTACCTGCAGTGATCAGAGAAGTGAAGTTCTTTTCTCAGTTCTTTCGATCTCAGAGATTTTCTTCGCTCTTTGAATTTTGACATGCATATCATTTCAGTGGGAATGTTCCTTTTTAATGTTACTTTCTTATTAGAATCTTGGTAACATGTCAGAAAACTCTCAACATTGTTCTCTGACCAGTCATACATCAGACACCATGATTTTTGCTGCTACATTTCTTATTGCCCAATAGAATGCAAACTGTGCTATGATTTGACGTGAATAACATCTATTGCGTTCTCGTTTTATACTCTGCTGGGTGGTCTTTCCAGAACCTCCAAATATTTTAATTAAAAAGATGCATTTTAACCATATTTTACCATTGTTTTCTGTGTATCTCAAGGTCAAATCTCTATTCATGACATTCTATTACAGAATATAGATCACACTGTTTTCACCTTTTCCTCTAAGAATTAAGAAAAAACATCCTTAAAGAATTTAGACTGGGAATTGTGATAAATAAACAAACATATAATTAGAACATCACTAAGCTAAAGTAATTATAATTAATGTAGCACACCTGGAAAGTGATTACCTAAATTAGATGCCAAATATAATTATATAAATTATTAGCAGAATATCAAATGTCTGGAAAAGTCATACATATTATATTTATTGTTTTCAGGAAAGAAATAATCTTTTGAGTTTAGAAGTCCCAGAACAGCTATCACTATTGTAATAAATATTGGCAGTATTTATAAATGTACAATGAATGTCATTTCATTTTATATATAATTTGAAGCATTGACAAACTATTCATAACAATTGTTATTATGTATGAAAACATAAGCAAAATGACTTACTTTATGTTTAAATAATTCCCTGTAAAAAGATAAAGGAGTTTTTATTGGAGAATAATAGGAAAAAGTAATAAAAATTCTCATGGTGTTTGACTGTCTCAGAGCAATGTTCAGCACATCCATGATTTATATATTATTATTCTCCAAAGATATTGTCCTTGATATATAAAAAAACAAACAAGAAAATCCCTCACTTAATACTGACCTATTTTTACCACCCCTTTCATTCTTCTGTTACTAAGCAACCCAAAGGCCCAGGCATAAAAAATTTGTAACACTTGTTACATATATCACAAACAATAATACACCACAAATGTGCTCTATATATCACATAAAATAATGTTTTATGTTTATGTCTCTAGGATTTAGAGCATTGTCTTAATACCAGTTTTCTGTCACTATATATTTCATAAGTAGTTTTATTTTAGGGAGAATGCGTTTACATAGGAGATAGAAAAGTCCATGTTTCTTTCTTTCTTACTTTCCTTCTTTCTTTTCTGCTTTCCTTCCTTCAAATCTCTTCAAAAGGTCCTTAACTATGCCAATTTAAAACCACTGTCTTTTTCCTTATGTCAGGCATGACCCTCTTTCTGAATGCCTTTCAATTTTAGCTTTAAATGTGCTTTATAAATTCCATTCGTTGGTCACTTTTCCTTCGATTCTATGTTCTCAATATTGCCTCCTCTATGATGAAAATGCCAGAGTATTCCTTGAAGGAAGGATACAAGTACTTCATTTCAGATCCTTTGGCTATGGGACCAAAAGAGACAAGTCCTGTGAGAAGGACCCTATGTTTGTAAAGTAAAGAGGAATGGGAAAAAAGAAGACGTCAACATGATTGATACACACAGTGCTGCAATAGTGGTGGGTAAAAAGGGAGCCAATATCCAGGAATCCATGGTGAAAAACAATGCTTAGAAATTGATGGTGGTATCGATTGTACAATTTTACCTGATGTGCTTGAAGCAAGGAATGTATGTGTCAAATGGCATGTGGCTACGTGTTAAATTCAAATTAATAAAAAATGATTAACTGGGAGGATGACACATGACACATGTGTCTTTTGACACATGCTCTTTTGTAAGTAAGATTACTACGAGTTGGAATCAATTTGATGGTGCCTAACAGCAAGAACAACAACAACATATGAAAAAAATGTAACTTTTCTGGCAATGCACATCCTTTGTGCCTAGTGTAAATGCAGCTTCAGAGTTTATCTTAAATTCAAGATAAAATCGTATGACATAATAATAAACTCCCCAAACAAGTTCTGTGTATCAATATAGTACTCTATACTTGAGATTCAGTATTTTTATTATTTTTTCCTTATACAATATTTTGACCAGATATGCTAAAACACAAACAAAAATGGCAATCGGTCAAATAGTAGGTATAGCACACTAATAGCAAAACCCTATCTACATCTTATTTTACATTTTATAATATGTGATGTGATAGTTGGGAAAATATATGAACTTTCCTTGTTGATCTTTAGGTCAGGTTTTTTTCTGTTGAAACACTTAGCACTACCTAATAATTTGTCTTTGACAGCAGCAGATTTTTTTTATGTTTAGGAAATGAAGGTAAAAGTGATATAGAGTGGGATATCACCCCCTCCTCCAAAAAAGTTAAAAAACTCCACCAGTGGAGTTTTGTAGAACACATTTTTCCCAATAGGCAAGCACTGAACAACTCACTCAGAGTTAGTACCACCAATGGCAATCAAAGAGTAGATTCCCTCTGATCAGGAGGCCTTTTCACCTCCCCCCCCTGACCCCACCCCCATCACCACCACCAGGATCCCATGATGCCTCTCGCTTCAGACTAGCCTGGCCCATGGACACAGGCATAGATAAGAGATAAGAGCTCAGCACATTCAAACCAGGTGCAGGAATGGGAAGAGAAATATCACATGAGAAGGGAAAAGGGGAGGATAGGGAGAAAGAGGAGAAGAAGGAAAAGCCAATCATAATGATAGACACTCAACCACACATCTCCGTCAGGGGGAATAACAACAGAAACCATGGGGGAAGGGAGACAGCAGTTGATGTGAAATATGAAAACAATAATAATCTATAATCTATCAAGGGCTCATGGTGGAGGGAGCAGAGATAACCTGATACCAAGGTCTCAAAAGAAAGTAGTAACTGTCTAGAAAAGAATGATGGCAACATATGTACAAATATGACTGATAAAATTGATCTAGGGATGTAACAAGCTTTGTAAGAGTCTCAATAAAATAATAAACAGATTAAAAATTTTAAGCGATTGTGCTTGAACCTCACTTTCTGTGGTAGTCAATTTAAGAGAACAGCATGCAGCTGTGAAATAATGTTTCTTGCCCTGAAAAAATGATGCAGGAAATGTTGTGATGTTAAAAAATCTTGCAAGGACACCAGTATGGGAAAAATCAAGCATAGACATGCTTTTATCATTTAAAAAAGGGGTGAAATGATTGATGGTGACTCTTTTCTGAACATCCATCAACTTCCCAAACCGATGAAAGTCGGAGCTTATAGTTCCTTTGGAGTACATTACACTGAGTCAGAGTCTTAATCAAGCTTTCCTTTTAGAAGTTCTGATAAGATTTGTAACAGTGTCCCCCCCCAAAAAAAAGTACTTATTTCTGTGTGATGCAGGATTGGTTTTGCCACCATGACAATGCACCTACTCACACAGGTACCCCATTGTGTCAGTTTTAGCAAAAAAAAAAAAAAATAGAATGCGTTTCTTACACCACCCTCTAACTCACCTTACCTTGATTCAAGGGACTTCTTTTTGTCTTCAAAATGAAGAGGGATGGACTGAGCCCTGGGGGCATAGTGGTTGTGCTCGGGACTGCGGCCCACTGGGATGGAGGTTCAATTCCAGCAGCAGCTCCACAGGAGCAATGACTGAGCCTCCTTCTCCCACCACCAGAGAGCAATGATGCCCCCCCCCCAAAAAATGAAGAGGGACATGAAAGGACAGTGATTTGGTGACATCGAAGAGATGAAGGGAAAAAGAAAGAACCCCCCAAAACGTGGGAGGTGCAGTCAGCAATCAAAACAAATGAGTTTGAGAAATATCTCCCAAAATGGAATTGCACATTTGATAAACATATTAAGTTAACTTAAACATATTAAGTTCAACGGAGAATACTTAGAAGGCAAGGTTTTTTTTTTTCTAAAAATAAAAAAGTAATACAAAGTTTTTCAAAAATAATTCTATGTTTTTTTAAGGGGTACCCCTGTAGGTCTGACTGACATAAATATTAGAAATCTAAGCAGTTTTATTTGACATAATATTTTCAGACATATTAAGAATACTTAAAATGTAAATTCTTGATTTTTTAAGAATAAATAGCACTAACATTTTAATTTTAGTATATGTGCTGCTGAAGCAAGCACAGCACTAACATTTTAATATTAATTTAACTTCATCCCTATACTTTAACTATATTCACTCCATTGCTAAATGTCATCCAATACCTATTTCTCAAGAAATATATATCATTCTAAATATTACATTAGGAGATTCAAGATGGAATGCTGTTTTATACATTTAATTCATTTGATATAAGCAATTCTTATCTTTTATTCTAAAGGTATAGTCCAACTTTCAACTTGGTATGTACTTTGTTAAAGACACTAGCAAATATTTTTCTTCAGATTTAGACAATGCTATTTAAAATTCCCACTGCCTCTGATCATACTCATTTTCAAATCTCATGCCTATACCACTCTTATATAATTATGAAAAAAGTTGAGTTACTATAGAAAATATTCTCCCAAATGCAGTGGCTCTTTGTACCTCCCATGAAACATAGCTTACATCAATCGTTTAGGTCAACAGTTATTTTTATTTGGTGTAGTCATTCAGTGACTCAATCTGCTTTCATTATATGTTTTGTTATATTCAATAGCACTAATGCTTTTGAAATGGCAGTGGAGGTTACAAAGAAGGGGCACTATACTATGTGGACTTTTGATGGCTGTTTGGCTGTAGAAATATAAGAAAGTAAATCAGTGGCCTAAGATCATGAGGACTTACAAGCACACATTACGTCTGTCTGTATTTAATTTGTTATGTATTACAGCAAAGCAGACTAAATAATATTATTGTGGAAAGGGTTGCATCCTCACAAATAAGATTTTAAGAATAGAGATGAAAATTGTGTGTATGTACATGTAAGTTTAGTGATCACCTAAATATGCAGGTGTACGCTTCACCCCAAACATAGTGCCTCTTTACCTTTCCTAAAATAAGATAATCCACATATCCCATGGGTCCTACACTCACCAGTAACTGTAGAATGCCTGGTAATATACAAACTTTTCCATCAAGTAATGGTCTATTATAACTAAAAAGCTATTGAAATCTCCCCAATAGTTAATGGACTAAATAGTTAATAGTATGCATAAAACTGAGATAAAGTCAGTCAGTCCACAAAGACTGGGAAACAGATAACTGTTACTAATTAATGGATACAATAAAAACATCATCTGGAAAAGCAAAAATAATTCTTCCTTAGCCCATCTGGTTCCTTGGTTCTGATATCTTAGCATAATTCAATAAAGCCATTTGTGAACCTGTGAGAACAGACAGTAGAAAATAAGTTTTTTTTCAGATTCTTCATAACTCCTTTTGTAGTATATGTTTGAAAAAAATGTCCTTCTTGCTGTTACTTTAGAGAAGTCTTCACAGGCTGGTAATCTTAAAAAATACTGAATTTCTTCTTAATCTACTGCCAATGAATGCTATGTGCTAGTACAGAATATAATACTAGATATAATACTCAAGCATAATTTATTTTTAGTGTGCATTTTCCCTTTATTTTAATGAAAACCACTTGGCCTCTCTGCTGGAAGGCACAGTCTTAATTGAATACACACACATATATATAGAGAGATATAGATATGTACATTTTTATTGTTTTTCTGCTTTTGATAGGTTTTTGATAAAGTTCTACATCACTGGGAACAAATTTCCCAACTACACATTTTTTACAGGAGTTTCTTTTTTTTTCTTTTGCTATCTTGTAAAAGCAGCATTAGCTTTTAAAATTCTATTTGGTTGCAACATTTAAAACAATTATATCTTATTTATACATGATATACCACATATCATCTCAAAAATAATTTTAGAATACAATTTTATTACCCTAAAACAAATCTAATCAATGTTCTAGTTTTCAATACAGTATAATGATCCTTACTTCTAACTTCTGAACATATAAGTTAATTTAAAATATTTGTTGTTTTCACAATGCCACATTTCTGATATTCATTTATTCATCAGCCAAAAAGAATACTTAGGAAAAAACGAGAACACAAATCAGTATCTGAAAGATTTAAGTTATGTTCCTTTGAACCAACCTAGTATTAGGGAACACAATTTCCTTAAGTTTTGGACTTCTCACATCCAAATATGTTTATCAGCTTATCCTATTGAGATCATTTGCATGCTATATTTACTGTACTACATGTAAGGAAACATTGTCCTATTTCCCTGGGAAGGCTACTTGTGTTCAAAGACTATGAGAAAACCGGATATTACTGTTCTATTTTACTTTTTTTGTGTTAGTTATCTGAAATTGTCACTCTTATTCTTAACTTCCAGATTTTATAAGTTTTTTATAGGTGGTAGATTTAGTAAAGGGTAGTATACACCTTTTCTTTCATCATTAAACAATTTTCATATGCTGCTGAGTTTTATAGATGATCATAAATATATTCTCATTTAATGAATAATGTAAAAGTTTTGATAGCTAGCTTACATTCTATTTTTACAAAGCTTGTATAGCTTATTACTTTAGTATGGATCTAAGTACTGCATACTATGTACTTCTTATAAGTGCTTGTAGTCCGAGTCACAGTGCTTAAATGTCTAGCATATTTGTGTACATGCACATGGCTTCAAAAAGTTCATAGAAAATGGAATTAAAAGATGATGGAAAATTTCCACAATATGAATATATATAATCAAAATGGGAAGGAAAGAACAAGTATTTGTTGGGACATATGGGATGGGTAACCAAAATGCTTATGATTGAATGAAGGCATTTTGTAATCCCTAACTTAATAATTCAGAACTATTTTTCAACAGTAATAATAACCATACACCTTTTCCTTATCAGATAAAACAAACAAAAATCATATTGAATAATTCTGTAGAAAAAGACAAAGGAGAAGACTAATATTATTACTCAGGTCTAGGTTATTTGTCCACTGTGAATAAGTCATCAACTGTTCAGAGAAAAGTTCAAATCAAAGCTGAAGAAAATTGAGACAAGTCCAGAAGATTCAAGATACAACCTTAAGTTTTAAAAATAGTTATAATGTGCCAAACATTAATGAGCAAAGACCAGAAGAGAAATGGGATGACCCCAGAAACAGCATACATCACAGACAGCCAAAGAGCACTTGAAAAGAATGGAAAGACCAAGATTTAAGAACTGAAAATATACTTTTGATGTCAGAAGACACTTTGAAACTTGCTCTAATGTGTAGAGTAGCTGAAGCAAACAGAAGAAATGGCGAAATAAAGAAGCCACAGAGAAGATCTTTAAAGGACAACTTAAGAAAATGTAAACCATTATGACAAAATGTAGAAAAATCGTGAGTCAGAAAACTTACAGAAAGAACAAAGGAAGCATTGTTCTAGCTGAAATATCTAAAGGGAAACTGAAACCTTGATTATAAATATTGAAGTATTCTACATAGGTTAAACTACCAAGATATGCAAGTTGACATGAATTAGTGAAAATCTAAGGTCCAAAATTCACTGAGTACTATAACATATTTTAAGAAACAGGAACATTGTCTTCACTCATCTATGCCAATTAAGTAGGAGGATAGCTACCTGGCTAATAAATTATAGGTTACCCATTTTTGTAGTATTCCAAATAGCCAATAGAATTTAGGAGTTGTCAGAACAATATCATTACCATTACATTCAAGTAAAATTTTGCTGAAAATATCTTTAAATGAGTTGCAGCAGTACATTGGCAGAAAATAACCAGGACTTCAGCCTGGATTCTGAGGATGTTGAAGCTGAAATTGGCAATTTGGGATAAAGATGCTTACTGTTGTTTTATTGGCTATAGAAATGCATTTGTTATTCTGGTTCAAGAACTGTGAATAAATTTGTTAAGAATTGGGCTTTTATAAAATTTAGTTGTGTTCATGAAGAACAAAAGCATGGAAAAAGATTGGTCTTCTGAAAAGAACAAAAAGATATTGAATATTTTAAATTAGAAAAGATTATATTAGGATTGTTTTGTCCCAAATTACGTATTAAATCTATATGCTTAAAAATAATTACAGTGGCTGAGCCCCGGTGGTGTAGTGGTTGTGCATGGGACTGCGGCCCACTCGGATGGAGGTTCAATTCCAGCTCAAAGGAGCAAAGGTTGGGCCTCCTACTCCCACCACCAGAGGGCAATGATGCCTAAAAAACTAAAAATATATATTGAAAAATAATTACAGTAACTGGAATACATATACATACATACACATATGTATAAATATGTGGCATGGAATTAGAGGAAACTAAGATTAAGATGACACAAACATGATTGCAAACTGTAAAACACAAGTTGATGCATGTTAGGACTACAGCCTTCAATATAGAGTATTCCTCAAAATGTGTTTTTAAACTAATAACTGATCTATTAAGAAATAGCATGACTAATCAAGAAAATATAGATGTTTTCTAATATTTTATTTACTATGTTTCCAAATCAGTGCCATTAGAAGCAGCCATCAAGAAACCAATGGAATGCAGAAATAGAGAAATCTGACATTTGTTAAAAGTTTTAAAATGCCAACCCAGGGATAAAGGAATCACAAGTGATCCACAATCAGTGGCAAGGAGGGTATGAGAGACCTGGAAGGGATTAATCAATGGTAATGTAACCAAGATAAATTACTGAAAATCAAATGAAGACTGAGCATGATAGTGGGACAAAAGGGAATTCAAAGGAAATAGAGGAAAGAAATAGGAGGCAAAGGACATTCATAAAAGTCTAAATACAGGCATATACATGGGCAAATATATTAGTGTATAATGATGGGGAAATAAATTTCTGTGCATATACTTACAGGATTAGTATTCAGGCAGCAGATGGACATTGGTCCTCCACTCAAGTAGTTCCTCAATGCAGAAACATATTATTCTATTAAACTGGCATACCATGATGCTCAGCTTCCCAACACAATCACTGAAGACAAATGTGTGTGTAAGCAAATGTGGTGAAGGAAGCTGATGGTGCCTGACTATCAAAAGATGTAGGGTCTTAAAGGTTTGAAGGTAAACAAGCAGCCATCTAGCTCAGCAGCAACAAAACCCACATGGAAGAAGCACACCAGCATATGTGATTACTAGGTGTTGAAGGGATCAGATATCAGGCATCAAAGAACTAAAAATGATATCATTGTAAATTAGGGGGAGTACATATTGGGGACCCAAGGACCATTTGTAGGTAATGGGGCATTCCCTTACAGAAGGGCTATGGGGAAGGGATGAACCAGTCAGGGTTGCAGCATAGCAATGATGAAACATACAATTTTCCCCTAATTCTTCAATACTCCCCCCTCCCACACTATCATGATCCTAATTCTTACTTGCAAATCTGGCTAGACCAGAGGATGTATACTGATACAAATAGGAACTGGACATATAGGGAATCCAGAACAGATGATCCCTTTGAGGCCAGTGGGGAGAGTGGCAATACAGGGGGGATGAAGGGAAGGTATAGTAAAAAGGGGGAACCAATTTTAAGGTTCTACATATAACCTAGGGTACATACAACAAAGAGGTGGGTGAAGGGAGACATCAGTGAGTGTCCGATATGACAAAATAATAATTTATAAATGGTCAAGATTTCATGAGGGAGGCTGGACCAGGGAGGGAGGGGGAAAAAGAGCTAATACCAGGAGCATAAATAGAAAGCAAATTTTGAGAATGATGATGACAACAAATATACCAATGTGCTTGGCATACAATGGTTAGATGTATGGAAGGTGATCACAGTTGTATGAGCCCCCAATAAAATGATTTAAAAGAAAAAGTCTTTCAAAATGCAATTTCATTTGAATGAAATTTTTCCATTTCATTTTTCCATATGCTTAAAAACTGGACAATTAAATGAAACACGAACAAAAGTTGTTTGGTGTCATCGAGTTGGTTCTCACGCATAAGGATACTGTATAACAGAAAGGAAAAACTTCCAATTTTGCATCATCCTCACAATTCTTCATTAGACTTGAGCCCCTCAGGACAGACATGTGTGATTCCATCTTGTCAAGAGTCTTCCTTTTATTCCTGGCCTGTTACTTTACCAAGCAAGATGTCCTTCTCCAGGAACTGGTCTTCTGATGACATGTCCAAAGTGCATGAAGTCTCCCTAACCTTTCCTTTCAGGAACATTCTGGCTATACTTTGTCCAAGAGAGATTCTTCTTCTGGAAGTCAATGGTACTTTGCGTATTTTTCTCAAATTCAAGTGTATTGCTTTCCCTATGTCTTCCTTATTTAATGTCCAACATTCATATATGCATGAGATATAGGGATATTAGTTCACGGACTTCTAAGCTATTTTCCTCAAAATAAGCTCTTTGTTTGTCAACACTGATGCAGCACATTTATTGAATAAAGTGTGTCCTTTGAGCTCCTGACTGCTGCTTTCATGAGGCATTAGTTGTGGGTCTAAGCAAGACAAAATCCTTGGTAAATTCAATCTTTCCTCCTTTTTTCATTGATGAAGTTCTGAACATTTTGGTGTTTACATTCAGCTTGCAATCCATATTGAAGTCTACAATTCTTGATATTCCATCTGCACGCGCTTCAAGTACTTCAAGTTCCCCTCACTGTTCAGCAAACAACGTTGTGTTATCTGCATATCCAAGGTTGTTGATAAGCTGGCCTCCAAATCTGATGCCACATCCTTCTTCATATAATAGTCTCTTTGACTGGTTATGCGGCCTACAGAATAAGTAAATGTGAGGAGAGGGTGCAACCTTGACCCACACTTTTCTGATGTCAAACACTGCAGTATTACCTTGATTGACTCACACAACTGCTTCTGGATCCTCATAGATTTTCTGAATGAGCACAATGTGGTATTCTGTTATTCCCATAATTCTCAAGACCATCCATAATGCATCATTGTCCACACATTTGAATGCATTTGCATAGTCAAGGAGACACAAGTAAACATCTTTCTGGGATTCTTTGCTTTCACCCAAAATCCATCTGATGTCAGCAGTGATATACCTTGATCCATATTCTTTTCTGAATCTAGCTAGAACGTCTGGTACCTTCCATCAAGGTACTGCTCTTGTAGGATTTTCAGAAGAATTTTACTTGAGTGTAATCTCAATGATACTGTTCTATAACCTGAGTATTCTGTTGGATCACCCTTCTTTGAATGGGTACAAATATGACTCTCTCCCTGTCATTTGGCCAAGTAACTGTCTTCCAAATTTCCTGGCATAGACAAGTGAGGATTTCTGGTAGTTCATTAGTTTGTTGAACCATTTCAATTGGCATCCCATCAATTCCTGCAGCTTTGCTTTTGACTAATGATTTCAGGACATATTGAACTGCTGCCATCAGTATCATTGATTCTTGTTCAAATAGTGAAATATTGACCAGTTATTTTTTTTACTCTGTGTATTCTTCCCATCTTCTTTTAATGCTTCCTGCATCATGCAATGTTATTTTCCTCATGGAATCTTTTGAAAGGACAAGGGAGGCTTGATTTTTTGTGTGTGTCATTTCAGTTTAATATATTCTGAGTGTTTTATTCCTTTTTGGTATAACAGCTCAAGCTTTGTATATCTCATTGACCTTTTTTACAATGTGTTTTGGAATGCCCTTTGGAATTTCCTTTTCAGCTCTTTAGCTTTGTCATTTCTTCCATTTACTTTAGCTGCTCTACAATTAGGGGAGGGTTCAGAGTCTTCCTGACATCCACGTTGAGATTTTCTTTTTTTTTTCCTCTCTTTTTAATGACTCTTTGTCTCTTTGTGTATGATGTTCTTTCCACAGCTTAGCAGGTTTTCTGTCATTAATGCCCACTCCATCAAATTCGGTCTTTAGCTGTTCACACATCTAGGAGTGGTAGACTTAATGCCTTGTTTTAATTTTCCTCAGCTTAAATCTGAATTTCCATGTGAGCAATTGATGATTTGTTTCTTACTTAGCCTCTCACATAGTTAGCTACTAATATTGAGCTTCTCCATCGTTGTTTGCTACATTGTTAGACAGTTTTATGTCTATATATTTGAACTGAAGAAATTCACATATGCACCCATTTTAGTGTTGATGATTATATAACTCCTCTCAAGGAGACTGAACAGTAGAACAGGGAATTGTATGTGAATGGTAATATTGGATTTTGTTGATAAAACTCAAATTATGAATAAAAAAGATATTTTCAGTGAAAAATCCCTGGGTCTTGCCAAATTGATGAAGAACATATTTTCCAATTACTATTCCTTCCTTTTTGTTTTCAACTTTTGCATTCCATTGACCAATAATGATCCCCGCACCTTGGTTGCATATTTCGTCAATTTTGGAGTGAGCCACTTCGTGTAATTCTTCACTTTATTCATTACCAGCTTAGTTGTTGCTTGATAAATTTGAATAGCAGTTGTATGGATTGGATTTCCTTGATCGCACACCGTTATTATCATGGACATCTTGGCACATTAAGACAGATATTCCAATGTCCTTTTTGAAGATGAAAGAGCTATTATTTCTACTGAAGAAGTAGCTCTTCTCCAGTCATGATTGAGTGCATTTTGACGGGCTCATCTTCTGGCACACTCTCTGAAAACCTTCTACTGCTCTTCATGATCCTGTCCAGAAAGTTTTGCTTGCTTAATTTCTCAGAAGTGGACAACATCCTCCTTTTCCAAAATTTATTTTAAGCTGGAAGCTATGCTGAATGAACCCTATTCCCTTTGGTTGACTCTGCTGGCCTCTGAAATAATGATAGCACATCTTCTGGCATCATAGAAATACACAAGACACCACATGTGACGGTCGTGCACTTCATGGCAATTTCATGATTGGGAGTGTAGGGGTGGAGATTAGTCTGTCAATCTGGAGATAGCCAATGAGGCCTCTGTGAGTGCATGGCTTTCTCTGAGAATTCTGGGAATCCTCATGATATTTTCCTCATGGAGATGAGAGACCATCTCCCCAGTTGTTGGGATATGCTCGACTGACAAGACAAGATGGCAGCATCTGAGAAACTGGAAGAGCCAGAGGAGAAGCCACACAGCCTTACCCTGATGGAACCGATTCTCTGACATTGGAAAGGCCACAGAGAGGTCCCGCAAGTACTGAAATGTATCTACTGCCAAAGGATACTGCTGATGGATTCTGAACCCTGGAAATGAGGAGTCATCGATAGACTCCTGCCAGTGCTGAGATACTTCTACTGTTGCTGGATACATAAAACTGCACCCACTGGCCTGCGATTGTCCTGGTGCCTTTGCACATGCTGCATGAGTTGGAAGGAGACATTATAGACTGGTATCAGACATATGGGATAATATCAGATTTATGACTTTGGACTGGACTGGATTGGGATGCTTTCTCCATTCTTCTTGTATATAAACTTTTCCCTTATAATATAAACATGTTTATGAATTTGTTTTTCTAGTCTACCCGGACTAACACACCACAGTATTTTGAACTGACAGGTGATAGGAAAAAGAAATGGCACATCCAAATTATGATGTTGATAAAGAGACACGTGGCCCCTGTAGGCATAATCCCTTTTGTTTTGAATTATGAATTCCAATCTCTATGTTTATGACACTCCCTCCATTTTGAAGGCAGGTCTCTGTTACAGGATTAGGAGGGAATGTGTTCTATTTCCCAATTTAGTAGCAAGTGTGACTCAAGTCAACACTTTCTGTCTCCTGGACGTTATTATTTGATGAAACATGAAACATGAAACCAAAACACAAAACAAACACAAAAACATATACCACCATGTAAGAATGAGTCATTTCAGAAACAAGAACAAGAGAAATACAAGGAATATCAAAAGAAGATTCACCAGTGTAATATGTTGGGGAAGTGAACTATTTTTTGTGTGCTGTTGTTGTTTCCCAAAGAAGGAGAACTCAAGGGGCTGTGTGGCTGAATGACTGGGGAATAAATAAACGTTTGCTGTGAGCTAAAAAACAGCATTACTTGGAAAAAGAGAAATATTTCAGAAGAAAGCAAATTCAGATGCGGTCAAGGGAGAGGTTGACTGACCAAATATAATATTATATCATGGTTCCACCTACCATAGTAAAGTTTACAACAGTCGGTCTGCTAGCAAAGTTGTTTGTCTCTCTCCTGTCACTCAGAGGGGACCTGCCAGTGTCCCATTTCTATGAGACACTAAGCAGATGGATTTTGGGTTCCAACCATCCTCCATAGCCCTAAACAAATTGGATGTTCAAAATTTAAGCTTTGATACTCTTCCCTTCATCATATTGAGATTCTGTTATAGTCATCTTTGGATCACATGGCAGGTGTGCTTCTTCTGTGTGGACTTAGTTGACTAGAAAGCGTAATCAGTTGAATTTGTCTAATAAACACAAACTCAAACATACAAAAATTAATGAGAATGGCACAGAATTGGAAAACTATGTATTTTGCTAAGGTCCTCATGAGTTGAAACTCGCTATGGATAACTAATAATAAGAAAATTATTCCCCACTGTCTGTACTATCCATATGCTCTGTTCAGATGTTTAGTTTTTAATGATCCTTCTTTGTTTATTCTTTCACTTCCAAAAAGCATTCTGTACTTTAAAATCCATTCTCTTCTCTCTAATGCACATTTATATGTCTACACGCATAGTATGCATATTCATATTCATACATGTATACATAAATTAAAATATAAACAGTAGAGAATATAAATATTATGATTGTAATATGCCAAGGTTTGTGAAAATTGTGGTATTTGGGCAGAGATAAGTTAGCTGCATTGATTAATATGTATTATCAACAATATTACAAAATATTATTAATATTATTATTAAACACCATTAATTAAAGTAATAGACTGAATCTTTTGTTTTCCTCTAAAATAATAATAAATAAAATAATAAAACTAACAAAACTGCTTCTGTGAAGCTACAAGCTTATGGAACTACAAGTGGTGGACCTTGAGGTTCACACTCAAGTGCATAATCAACTATGCATTAAGTCCATGTGGTTTAGTCATATTTTGTATGATGAAACAAAATGAGAGAGAAAGAGATTTTATATAATGTAAAAATGACTAAAACAAAATGTGATCATTGACTCCAGATAAAGTACATGAGTGATTTTTTAAGTTTGAAATCCAATTTTTGCTAGGTTTTCCTTATGGAATACCATTTTACTGTGGAGAATAGCTGACAGTAAAACTTATTGCACTATTAGGCATTTCAAGTTGTTTTTCTTATAATTAAAGAGTTTAACTTTTTATTAGAAGAAAAAAGTATTTTGCTGTTTCCATAAAATAGATAAACATATTTTCAAAATATCAGCTTTTATGAGTTTGACAATGTTCCAACAGATAAGGTGTAAATTGTTACTGAAAATATGTAAATATTTCTCAAAAATTTTGGAAAACATGGAAGTCTAATTAAAGAAAGCTTTTAAAAAGAGCAACGCACAATAGGTAAATACCACAGATAAAGAAAGGTTAATGTAATACATATGAAATGTTATTGTAAGCCTTTTCTCATTCTTTATCACCAAAACATCTTTAAGAAATTAGAATTTGTCAAGTGTTATGTATTCTCAAAAATATTTTTAAATATCTGAAAATATTATTAAAATGACTCTCAGTTCCCAATTACAACTATTTGGTTCTGAAGCAACTTCATACATGAACTTGTGTTTTCTGTGTTCATATATTTTGGCCAGAAAAGTACATTGCAACAAATGAATCAAGAAATATATGTCATATAAATAGTCAGTAATGAGATGTTAAGTGTAGACAAGCACTCTTCTAAATAATATTTCTTTTGAACATGTATTGTTCTTTATTGATTTTTATTTTATCAGATATGACCATATTATTGTTACTTTTAGATGAATAAAAATTCCACGTATAGTAATGTTCTTATTTTCATTTTCCAATATGATAAACTTGGATTCATATGACCCTCTCTGATAAAAGGTCTATAACTCGGGCTGAGTCCCAGTGGCATAGTGGTTGTGCATGGGACTGCGGCCCACTGGGATGGAGGTTCAATTCCAGCAGTGGGGCTGGGCCTCCTACTCTCACCACCAAGAGCAGTGATGCCCCCAAAAAACAAACAAACAAACAAACAAACAAACAAAGGTCTATGACCTTCAATGGCTTGTAAGAATAAAAGGGATCAACATATGTAAAGATATTAGCAGCATCTCCATGGTTGAATCTGATTTCTATTAGTCCAGAATACACTTTGGGAGAATAGGAAAGAGTCTTGAAAAACCATATACCAGTTCCCCAGAATGGTAGATGAAAGTAGTTTACATTCCGTGGCAAAGCATAGGTATATATATGACTGCATATAGAAATAATTGTGCAGGATATGTATATTGTTGAGCTGGAAAGTAAAGTCAAGTTATAAGATACTATTTGGATAATTTTTACACACTTGTATCACTAACACACTTTGTTATATAGCATGACACATAATAGACTATATGACTGAGTTCTCTGGTTTGATTCAATTTATCATAATCTCCAATGTATATAAGAGAACTATTCCTTATGATTCTGTTTTGTCTTAACGTGCTCTTTATTTAGTTGCTTATATTCATTGCAATGATTACACAGAACTAACTACCTTCACAAACATCATGATTAAAGACTTTATTAAGGAAGTTCATAAGTTGTAATGGCAGTAAGAAGTTCTCAGGGCAGAGTTGTTTTTCAGGATATGTAATGAAATATTTGCAGGCTGCTAATCAGTGGCTTAGACCCATCCACTGTAAGCCTCAGCCCAAATACATCAGCTCAAGCACTGTGGGTGAGAAAGCCAGCTCTCTGAATTGATTTTCTAAAAGCACCCCTCTCCTCAAGCCAACTTCCAGCAGCAAAGCACTCAGATTTACTCAAATAAGGCTTTAACTGCATTAAAAACAATATTTATTTTAAAATAACCTCATAGATTCATTTCAATGTATTCATTAATCTTTAAACATATTCTTCAAAGCAAGTGTACAACAGGGAGTTGATTCATGCTTGTGATACTCGGGGATGATAGGTGTCCAATTCTCAAGTACATCTAACATTTGTTTTTCCTTAAAACTGACATTTTATTTTTGATATGAAAAATGTAAAAATGTATTATTTTATCATGTAGAATATCACATTAATTCATTGGGAAATTTTATCTGAGATTATATTTGAAAAGTGTCAGCTTGACAAAGGAAAAAAAAAACACTGTCAATCAGCACCCTTCTGAGCTTAAAACCCTATCTTTACAACAATTATGAATTAATAAGTCCAATTCCTGATTGATATAAATACACTTCAAGCAAAGAACTAGTAATGTCATTACTCTGACTGCTATGCCTCCTTTCAGCTTCAACTAAAATTTGGATTCTATAAATACTCATATCAGTATTTGAGTGACATTTGGGATTTTTTTTGAGTAGAGCATTTCAAATGTATCTATCTTAATGTTAGGCAGATATGACAACCAGCTATTGCTATAACATGGGATGATTTTTGAATCCTCCATCTTGCATGCCTTCTCTTTTACATGGAAAAATTATGACATTTCTGGAATTAGGTCCTTTATTGCTACTGTCTACTTACCTTCACAATTTTGCTCCTTGTGTACCCACATCCAAATTAACCATCGCAGTTTCGGTTTTATCAAGAATTCTGCTTATCCTTTGCTTAGTGTATATTTCTGTTACATTTTACTTTGAAATTTCTAGTTCCAATTATATAATGTGCATTTTCACATACTTCTAGTTATGCCAACATTATTTTCTCTCCATTGACAAGTTAGCCATTTGGCTAGCTCAAGAAATACATTTTCATAATTTTGTTTATCATCTCTATCTATTTCATGGAATACTTTTTATGATCAAATTAATTAATCATTGCCTGATTCACTTTAAATTTTATTGCGGGTTTATTTAATATACTATAGAGTTACAAACCTTATCTACTTTTTGTTGACTTCTCATCAAACTGCCTAACCTTGAATTTTTAAAGCAACAAGAATGAGTATGCATATCATTGGTAGATTCTTTAAGAAAAAAATGCAAGCCGTTCAATAATGAGCATCACTTACTTTCGAATCATGGGCTCTTTAAAACTTTCTTTTTTGTTCACTTTCATAATATCCTCTTTATTCTTTCATAGTTAACTGAAATCTAAATACTGGGCTACCTAGTAAAGCTTACCTCTCAGGTCCCTGATATAGAAACACCTGTGCAACTTTAGCTTTATTACATAAACACCTGAAGCAACTTTAGCTTTATTACATAAATCATTTATTAACTCTTTATATATACTCATTTGTCTATTTAAAAAATAACTGCTATTTATCTAACATCAGCTGAATTTTGCTGTGGCTCAGCACAATAAATGGAAAGGCATATTGCATGATTAAAAATCAGTAAATGTGTATGATATTCAATCATTCAATAATATTATTCAATTTGTGTGCTGAAAACATTATCTGAGATACTGATTAAATAATAAAGAGCATCAAAAATTTCCTTATTAATAAATTGCTATATGTCACCGACTCAATCTTGTTTGTTGGAAGAGGCAAACACTTGAAACACAGCTGATGAAGATTACAGTCTTCACTATTGATTGCAACTCCATGGTAAGAAACTAAAAGTTTCACAACTGGACCATAAAGAACATTACAATGAAAGGAGAAAAGGGTTAAACAAGCAGATATTTCATTTTATTGTTTTTTATAGTCAGTGTCCATGGAAGTAGCACTCAAGAAACCAAATAGCATGCTACATTAGAATTATCTGTTTAAAAAACTTCTTTAAATGTCACGAAGGGTACACCAGGGAGTGAGGTGTGGGAAAGGAGGGAAAAATGAGAATCTAATACCAAAGTTTTAAGCATAAAGCAAATGTTTTGAGAATGATAAGGGCAATCAATGTTCAAATGTCTTTGATATAAAATTGATATATGTATAGATTGTTTTAAGAGTTGTATAAGCCCCCAATGAAATGATTTTTAAAATGTTGAAAAGAAAACTATCACTTACAAGATTAATGTATAACTGATGCAAAGGAATCACATTTCTCTCTCTCTCTCTCTCTCTCTCTCTCTCTCTCTCTCTCTCTTTCTTGAGTCACTTTATTGGAGTCTCTTACAGCTCTTACAACATTCTATATATCCATTGTGTCAAACACATTTGTACACATGTTGTTATAATCCTTTCAATATATTTTCTTTCTACTCTAGCCTTTGGTATCAGTTCCTCATTTTTTGCCTCCCACCCCTACCATCTATTCCTTATGAACTTTTTATATCATATATATTATTCCTGTTTTCATATATTATACTGACTGCTATCTCCCTTTACTCTTTCTGTTATTTGTTCCCATGGGGGAAGGAGGTGGTTATTTGTTGATCACTGTGATCGTTCCCCCCCACTTTCTCCTTACCCTGAAACTATTACTATTCCCTTTATTGTTCCTGAGGAGTTTATCTGTCCAGAATTCCATAGGTTGAGAGATATTATTTTACAAGTGTACATGTTACAGCCTACCAATATCTAAGGTAGAATTTGGGTCACAATAGTGGGGAAAGGGGGCATTAAAGAACTAGAAAAACATTGTATATTCTGTCAATACTCTACCATGAACCTTCTGTGAGGGGATGTTCGATTGTCTAGACATGGGCTTGGTGTCTCCACACCACTCTCCCCACCCCCTCATACCCAACCATATGATTATTTGTTTGGGTCTTCTGATGCCTGATACCTGATCTTATAGACACTTCATGATCACATAAGCTGGTGTGCTTCTTCCATATGGGCTTTGCGGCTTCCCAGCTAAAGGCTCACTTGTTTTTCTTCAAGTCTTTAAGTTCCCACATGGTATAGCTCTTGCTAGCCTGACACCATCAACTTTCTTCACTGTATTTGTTTACGCACCCATGTTGCCTTCAGAGATTGTATTGGGAAGATCAGCACCACCCACAGACTGAGACATGATATTTTCCATTGTTTCACATGTATGGGAAAGCTGGGTACTGAAACAGGAAACACAGAGAAGAATTGGTGCATTTTAATTTCAGTATTGGAGAATAATCCTAAAGTACTATGACAATAAACGATTAGAAGAATTATATGTTAGGTAGTTAATCAGGGAAGCTGGATTATATGAAGAAGAAAGTGTCATCAAGATTGGAAGAAGACTCAATAACCACTTATGATAAGTAGAAGATACAATCTTGATTGTTGCTCATGAGGAGGACTTGAAGAACTTGCTAAGTATGATAAAGGGCTGCAGCTTTCAGTATTAATTACAACTCACTGTAGAGAAGACCAGAACCCCCACAATTCGACCAATGGGATGATATACCAATCTCATGATATACTGAGAACATGTTGAAGTTGTCAAGCCTTATTTTCTTGCTGAGATCCATAATCAGTGCTCATGGAAGCAGCTGTCAAGAGATCAAAGATGTCTTGAATTAGGTATATCTGTGCAGAAGATATTTTTAAAGGGTTAAAAAAGTAAGGATGTTATACTTAGAGGATGAAGTTAGACTGATTCAAGCCGGGGTGTTTTCCATTGCCTCATATAAATGTGAAAGATGGGCACACTGAATAAGGAAGACCAAAAAAAATCATTATATCTGTGGCAGTCATGTGCTTAAGTTAATTTCATGATTGAGATGTAGCGGTGGAGTCTAGCCTGTTAATCTGGAGATAGCCATTGAGTAGCCAATGATGCCTTCATGTGAGCAAGGCTTTCTCCTGAGACTTCTGGAAAGTCTCACGATATTTCCCTTGTGAAGATGAGCAGCTATCTTCCCCAGTTGTTGGGAGTTAGTCTGAGAGACGATGAATCATGGACAAGACAAGATGGCAGCATCTGAGGATCCGGAGAAGCCATACTGCTTTGCCCTGATGGAGAAGCTGGAGAGGCCACGTGGGGACCCCTGCAAGCAATGAGTTGCTTCTGCCACCACTGGATGCTGTTGATGGACCCTGAGCCTTGGAAACGAGGAGCCATGGGAAGACCCCTGCCAGCGCCGGCACTCTGCAACCACTGGCCTGAGACTTCATGAGTCAGAAGGAGACATTATAGACTGGTATTGGGACTAGGGGCTAACATCAGAATTATGACTTTGAACTAGACTGGGTTGGGATGTTTTCTCAGTATTCCATTCCTTTGTATATAAACCATTCCATTATATCCATATGCGTGTCTTTGAAATTTGTTCCTCTAGTCTACCAGGACTAACACAATATCTGAAGTATGGTCCCAGAGAAGGATATTGAAAGCATCAGGGACTACCAAAAGAACAAACATATCTGTCTTGGAAGAAGTATGCAGGAGAATTCTCCTGAAGGACAGTCTTTGTTTCACATCTTTGAATTTGATATCAGGTGAAACAGACCCTGGAAAGGGGCACCATGCTTGGTAAAGTAGGTGGGAAACAAAAAAAAAGAAGAAGAAAAAGATGAAGAATCTTGACAGATGGAAAGATATAGTGACTACAGCAAAACACTCAAAGGGAAATGGTGAGGATAGACATAAGACTGGGCAGTGCTTTGTTCTGTTGTACACATGCTCTCTATGAACTAGAACTGACCTAGCAACAACCTAGGATTTCCAAGGCTGGTGAGTGGACAGTCTACTGTTACTCCAGTAGATTGGCTGGTGGTATCGAACTGCCTAGCTTATGTTTAACAATATCACATTTACTCCACAGTGCAAACAAAGCTCATCATTACTGTAATTGGTTTTTGGTATTACAAATTAAATATTTTATATTTAGATTTCTGGACAGAAGCCAAGAATATATATATATTTACAAATTTTGGGGGATGCAAAAATATGTGGAGATATTTTATATAGTTTTCAAAGGTACCTCCCTACCTGGCTTCAGCAAAATTTAATTTTGTAAAGAGCCATCAGCTGGTACTGTCTCCGAGAAGCCATGTGCATAACAAAACCAAACCCTGCCTGGTCTTATACCTCCTTCACAAATGGTTGTGTGTTTGAACTCATTGTGGCAGCCACGGTGTCAATGAAACACGGCATAATGTTTGATTGCTGCTGGCCCTAATTTCCACACTTTGTGGGGCTGCATTTTTTTTGGAATGGGTACAAATATAGATCTTTTGATTCAAGCCAGTTCTCCAGTTACCTGTCTTTAAATGTGCTTGGCATAGTCTAGTGAGCACTCTCAGTGCTTCATCAGCCTGCTGAAACCTACTAATTGGTATTTTGTCAATATTTGGAGTTTTGGTTTTCACTAATGCCTTCTTCTAATACTTCCTTCTGTATCATTGATCCTCAATCTCATATTATCTCTTGAAATGGTTAAATGTCCATTATTCCTTTTGATATAGTGACTGTGTATTATTTATATTTTCTTTTAGTTCTTTAGATGCTTCCTGTTTAGTTCAATATTATGCCCATAGACCCTTTCTATATTGTAATGCAAGCCTTGAATTCTTCAGTTTTTCTAATTTGATATACGCTGCCTCACGATAGATCCTTTGTGCATTTTGCATAATTCATTTTAACACTTGGACTTCTAAAGCTGCTCTTTGATATTTTCTATCCAGCTTGTTTATTTCATTTTTTTCATATAGTTTAGCTGCTCTAAAATAAATAGGTTCTTTTATAGTCCCTTTTTATCATCTTATTGGTAGCTCTTACAGACATTATATAATAAATAATTCAATTAGACAAAGCATAATTTTACTATACCCTTCCTCCCACTCTATACCTCAAAAATCCATATGTGTGTGTATCTTGCACCATACAGTGTATTCATCCACCTACAGTTCTGTTATTCATTCCCCTTGAGTGGGATTATAGAGTCATAATTGCTTTTGGTTCCCCCTGATCCCCCATTTCTCCCTCCCTTCCCATACCATCAGGCAATCATTACTTTCATTACTATTTCTGTAGGGTTATCGATGTTGGATTTCATTGCATCAAACAATCTTATTTATATAAATGAACATGCACAGGTTTAACAAGGTTAATAAAGTAAAACTAAGACAATAATAATAAGGAGAGGAAATATTAAATAACTCAATGATAGTTATGTGTTTCATCAGTGCTACACTGTATCCTGAATATATCATCAATTCCATATGGTCTTTTTGATAAGGACTGTCCAATTATCTTACAGGTGAGTTTGAAATCTTCACTTTGACTACACTCATTCATGTCAATTAAATTTATTGTATTTGAACTTCTGATAACTGTTCCTGTGGACACCTCATGATCAAGCAGGCTGGTTTGCTTCTTCCAACTGAGCTTTGTTGCTTCCCTGCTCCATAGTCACCTGTCTAATGTGAAGCTGTTAAGACCCCAGATAGCATATCTTTTAATACCAGGGAGTTATCAACTTTCTTCATCATATTTTATTATGCATTATTTTGTCATGTCAGGAAGATGAGTATCATATGTTGCCACAATATTAGAACAGACTCTTCTTGTACTGGGGTAAGATTTAAATAGAGTATCCCATTCCATTTGCTTTCTTATTGTGTGGGGTTGTATGTATGTGTGCATATATATGTGTATATATATAACATGTGTATGTATGCACCTAGATGTGTATATATGCATACACATATATGCAAATATATATAACTTTATGTTTTTATATATTTACACTTATAAATATAGTATAATTGTTACTTTCTGTTCTTTTCTCTTTTTTATTCCTCTAGTCCCACTATCATGTTTACTTATTTTTTTAACCAGAGTATCTCATCATCAGTCCAAATAGCGTGATATGTATATTTTCCCCTATTACTGTTCTGCTGTTTGAACTGATCTCAGTGGATTCAAGCTCTTGTCGTTTTGTGCTTGGCTAATTTCACTCAGCATAATATTCTCCAACTCCTCCCAAGAGATGAGGTGCTTCATCTTTTCATCACTGCTTTTGTTTGTTTGCTTCCTTGTTTCAGAAATGCTTAGTACTCCATTGCATGCAGTCACCAGAGTTTTAAAATTCACTTTTACATTCATAGAAACTATCCAGCTCTGTGTGATTGTGAACTGCATGGCAATGAACATGGGAGCACAGATGTCTGGCTTTGACCTGTTTCTTATTTCTTCTTCTGAGTACATGCCCATGAGTGTAATTGCTAGGTCATAAGGTAACTTGATTTTCCTCTGGTTCAGTTATTGTCAAATCAGTATCCACCATCAGCAGTGAATGAGAGTTTCTGTTTCACCACATTCTCTCCAACAATTTTTGCTTTCTGTTTGCTTTTTTATTGAACTACCCTTGTGGATTGAGAGTTGTTTGGTTTGAATTTCCCAGATGTCTGATCATTATTTCATATGTTTATTGGCCATTATTGGACATTATTTCATATGTTTATTGGCCATTTAGTTTCCCCCTTTGCGAATCTTCTGTGCAAATCTTTTGCCCAACTCCTCAGTGGGTTGTTTGTTTTTTCTTGATGGATGCAGGGTTTTGTAGATTAATAATAATATCTTTGTCTGTTGTCATGACTAAATATATTTTCCATATCTGTGGTCTCTCTCTTTATTCTATTGATGAAGTCTTTTTGATGCACACAAGTGTTTTATATTTAGTATGTCTAGTTTATATTCCACTGGGTATATCCACCCTTAGCACAGATAGTCCTTGTATTCCTGTGTTAAGGTTTTTAAAACTTATGCTGGGGTCCCAAACTTTACATCGATGATCCTGACACTTTTGCATTTTATTTTGAGGTCTGTGATCCACCTTGAATTTCCTTTTGGGTATTGGGTGTGGTAGGTGTCTTGCTTCATTCTTCTACATGCTGATATCTGGTTTTATCAGCACATTTGTTAAAAAAAATGTATCTCTTCCCAACTGATATTTTGGGACCCATTATCAAAGATAAGTTGTCTGTATTTTCCTGTTTTTATTTCTGGACATTTTTATCTCATCCATTTGTACAAGTATCTATCTTTATTCCAGTACCATGTTGTTTTGACACTGTAGCTGTATAATAAGTTTTAAAGTCAGGTAATGCAGGACTCTCGCTTTATTATTCTTCTGGTTTCTTCCCTTTCCAGATGAAGTTGATAGTTTTTCCATTTCTTTGGAAAATGATGCTGGTATTTGTATTGGAATTGTTTGAAATTATAAAGTGTATTAGAAAGGATTGTTGTATTTATACTATTGAGTGTGCTGATCCATGAACATGAATATTTTTTTCATATTTAAAGTTGCCTTTTGGTTTATTATAATAATTTTCTGTAGTTTTCCTAATACAGATTTTGGGGGGGGTTGTTATATCCTTAGATAGTTCGATTTATGCTTGGTTAAGGTAAAGGTTATTACTAAATTGATCTCTTTCTGGCACTCCTCTCAGTGGTATATAGCAATTCAATTGTTTTCTGATTGTTGATCTTATATCTGGACATGCTGCAATGTTCTGCTGTCATTTCTAGGAATCCTATTGTGGAGTCTCTGTGATTGTTCAATATATAAGATTATATAATCTGCAAATAATGAGAGTTCCACTTCTTCTTTCCCCAAATGTATAATTTTGATATCCTTCCATTGCCTTATACTATTAGCTTGGACCTTTAGAACAATGTGAATAAAAGTTGTAACAAGGAGCATCCTTGTCTGGTTCCTATTTCAGTGGAAATTTTTTCATCTTTTCTCCATTCATTGTAACACTGACTTTTGGGTTGTCATATGTTGTTTTAATTATATTGAGGTAATTTCCTTTGATTCCTATCTTCGTGAGTGTCTTAATTAGGAATGTGTATTAAAGGTTGTCAAATGCTTTTCCTGCATCTGTTGGTATTAATGTGTAGTTCTTGTTCTTTTTATTTACAATATGGTAGAATATTGCTGATGGATTTTCAAATGTTAAACCACTCCAGCATGCCTCATATGAAAAGCCCACTTGGTCGTGATGAATGATTATTTCCATATATATTTTTAATCTATTGGCCAAGATTTTATGATAAATGGAGAAAGGCTTAAAACTGTCAGTGATTTTTCTCTTTCTTGAGCCACAATCAACATTCATGGAACATGCAATTAAATGATCAAAATATTAACCCTCTGTAGAGTATTAAAGAGTAAGGATGTTACTTTGAGGACACAATCCTCATCCAAGTCACCACATTTTCAACTGCCTCATGTGCATGTCAAAGTTGGAGATTGAGTAAGGAACACAGAAGAATATTCTATATGTCTGAACCCTAGTGCTGTGGAGAAGTTTTGGAAGCACTGTGGACTAGGAAAGGGACACATGCATCGAAGCAGTAAGGGCAGAGTGCTCCTTAGAGGCAAGGATGTGGACTTTTGGGGGGAGAGACCAGTGCCTGGAGAGAGACATCATGCTTGGTAAAGTAGAGGAGCATCAAAGAAGAAAGCCCTCCAAGAAACTGACTGACCCAGTAGATACAGTTGTGGGCCTTAGGAAAGGACCAGTGGAGAAGGCGGCACAGGGCCCCGCAGTGTTTTCTCCTGTAGTGCGTAATGGGCCGCTGAAGGTTGGAACTGACTTAGTGACACCCAATAGCAGCAAACCAGAAATGTCTTGAAAATTATAATAGGAAGGAGCAATGTTTCATGCATATATTAAAAACATACTGTGTTAGTCTGGGTAGACTAGAGAAACAAATTCATAAACATGAATATGGGAATAAGGAAGAGGTTTATATACAAGTGTAGTTAAATATTGAGGAAACATCCCAACCTAATTCAGTTCAAAGCCATAAGCCTGATATTAGCTCATATGTCTGATACCAAATTATACAGTCCTCTTCTGACTCATGAAATACTTGCAATGATGCCAAATGCAGGGCAATCACAAGTTAGTGGGTAGGACATCATTGAATCCAGTGACTGTGTAAATATCTCAGCACTGGCAGCGTCTCTCTGTGACTTCTCTGGCTTGAGAGGTCTGTTTGCATCCATGTGGCATGTCCTTCTTAGGACACTAGCCTAGCTCTCTGTGTCTTGTCAGCTGCAATGTCCCCCAGGGAATGAAGCTGTGTCTTTTCTCCCTCCAAGAAGGAAACACCACCAGTTTTCTCAGAATCCTCAGGAGAAGACCATGCCCACACGTGGACCTCATTAGATATAATCTGAGTGGCATGCTAGACTCCACCCCTACATTCTGAATCCTCAAACTGACAAATGATTATATAACTACCATGCATAGTATTTATCTTCTGTATTAGTAAAAATATATACCAAAAACAAATGACTACAAAAGAAATACAAACACATCGGCCATGTAAATGTATTAAAACTATTATCTATTTTCTAATTCACCGTTATAATGTGAAAATGAACCTTGCTTTCCATATTTAAAATATAACATTTAGAAACCTTCTGGATACAGATGACTTAATGAATTTGGATCTGTCTAGAAAAACAGGTGCAAGGAATCTAGGAATCAAACATACTTACTTGTTCTTATAAATGAAACTATCACACTAAAACCAGTATATGTTACTAGCTATCTATTTAGATAAATAATTGAACAAAAGTAATCATTCCACATGCAACCAAGCTTATACTGAAGATCTTTCAACAACAACTGCAATATTTTAATAGCAAAAAACTGTCGGAAATTTAAGTTAAATCCAAAGAGCAGGAGAAACAGGAATATCAATTCCTATGTCAGGTAGATCTTGGCTCAAAGTCAAGAATATTATAATGACATTTCTTTGTGCTTTTTATTTTGACATAACAATTTACTTTATGTATTATAACAAACTTTGGGTAGCTCTGAGAACAAATTTTAGAACCTGTCAATGTGCTTATGTGGAAACAGTAACTGGGTGAGGGGGAAGATATTTGAGCAGAACAAGCTAATACTGCAAGATTTTAATCAGGATATGCATGCCTCCTCTCACCATAATTTTTCAATCTGTATAGTGAACAAATAATAAGAGAAGCCAGATCAAATGAAGAAGAGCATGACGTCAGTATTGAAGGAAGGCTTATTGGCTGTGCTGATGACATGACTTTTCTTGCTGAAAATGGAGAGAACACAGCACCGATTTTTGAAGATTAAAATACTGCAGCCTCCAATAACTTAGTGCAAAGAAAATCAAAATTCTTACAACTAGTCCAATACGTAACATCATGGTAAATGGAGAAAAGATTAGGGTTCCCAAGGGTTCCATTTTGCGCGGATCCACAATCAGTGCTCATGGACACAACAATTAAAAAATTAAGGAATGCATTGCACTGGATAAATCTGTTATACATGTGTTAATGCATAAGAGAGCAGATAGGCTACTCAGAGCCCTAAGGTACACCTGCTCTAAGTCAGGTGCTTCTATGGTCTCATATGCATGTGAACGTGAGCACTGAGTATGGAAAGCTGAAGAAACAATGCATTTGATTCATGGAACTTGGGAAGAACATGGAACATATCATGGATGGCCAAAAGATGTGAGCAAGATATGAGATATGAGCAACAAGAGATATGAGACTTAGCCTCACATACTACAAAAGGACATGATGCTTAGTAAGATAGTAGGACATAAAAAAATGAAGATCCTTGAGATGGAGTGACACAGTGGCTGCAATGATAGACTCAAGTATAACGTTTCTGACAAGGGGGCCGGATAGGGCAGGGCTTCTTTGGGTTTTACACAGGGTAGCTATAAGTAGGACATGGCTCAAAGACATCTAACTAAGAAAGGTCGTGACTTTTTCTTTTTCCCTAGAACTTGTCTTTGCACTGTGGCTTAACTGTCAAGTAGTACTTCTGATATATATATATATATATTCTTAATGGGGTCTATAGATTTCTTTTAACAATATGATTATCTTATTTCATATTCGCCACTAAATCTCTATGTTCTAATAGTCACTGCAACTCATAGAAAACAGTAGCTATTAAAGGTTTCATTAAGGAAGTTAAGAAGTTGCAGTTCCACTGAGAAACATTCCGGGTTGAGTTGTTTTCAGAGCACGTTACATAGTTCTTCCAGGTATGTTAATAAATGGCCAAAGGCATTCCACTGGAAGCCACAGCCCAAAGGCATTCATCTCAAACTGCATGGATATGCAAGCAGTGAATTAAGTTCCCATAAGTGCCCAGAGATATCCCACTCCAGGACCCCACAGTCCCAAGGCATTCAGATCCACTTACATGGAGCAGCAATCCAAACACCCCACCAAAGTGCTCAGAAGTACTCTTACACTGTGAACCAGGTGCCTGAATGAAAACTCCCTGCTTGACTTGCTCCTTGGGTATGGAATTCCCATGCCCTCCTAAGGTTATAGCTGTTTTCTGAATCCAGCAGATTCGCTGCACAGAGATCTCAGGTCCAGAGGTTGTGCTCAACTTCTGGATCTCATGGTACAGATTCCCCTTCTCCTGCTTCTCAGGGGATCATATTATATGGAAGAGGATGACACCTCAGGGAATCTGGTTTACAATTACTCTGCAGACCAGAAACTATCAATAGCATTCCTTCACTTTTTTTATAAGACTCATGCGGGAAAAAGCTGTTTGGTGGGGGCTAGAGACTTTTGCTAGAAGAGTCATATTAAATAATTCACTATCTCTGCAAACTTGTTCTTTTATTCTTCCTGTGAATACATTCTGTATTCACAAGCTAATAAAAACAAAGATCACTTTAAATGTTATCACCAAAATGACAATGCTTTGAGAGTTCATTGCCTTGCTTGTTGAATTCATACCTCTTCTCTACTACCGAAATATACTCCAAATGACCTTGTACATAAGTAAACAGTACCATGTTCGATATTAATATAAAACAAATTTTCTATAAACCCCTAGTTTATCCAATACTTATTTTTTTTCCTCTCCTATTGCTGGTGGCATAGTGGGCAGCGTTTTGGACTACTATCTGCAAAGTCAGAAGCTTAAAACCATCTACGGAGGAAGATGAAACATTCCACTACCATGAAGAGTTATACTCCCAGACACCCACAGGGCAGTTCTAAGTGGTCCTACAGGGTTACCGTGATTCAGAAATGACAGGATGGCAGGTTTTTTTTCTTTAGATTTTATATTGTACCTTTTTAATATCTTAAAATTATCCTTAAAGATGCTGGAGAATAATAAGAATTATTCTGCTTCTGTTCCTAGCATAAGGTTGTTATTGCATTTCAATGTCTATATTTTTAATTGATATTGAATAGTTATAAACCAGCTTCTAAACTACTTAGGCTACACATACACAGAAGTTAGAAAATATTTTAAATAGGTGATATGACTCTATTATTGAATGTTTGCTGAATACATGCATATTTATGTAATAAGTATATAGATGTATATATACTTAATATAAGTATAACTTACATCATGCTTAAAAACAATTATCAATAATTTTTTTGTTTTTGTTTGTTTTGGGGACATGACTGCCCTCTGGTGGTCGTGGGAGCTACACAGTGCTGCTCCTGAGAGCAGCCACTAGATTTGAACCGTCAAACCCGCTGGCCGCAGTCCCGCACTCAATCACTTATGCTGCCAGGGCTCAGCCCCAATTATCAATACATTTTAAAATAGAAAAACAGCAAACAAATATTGTGTATTAGTAAATACTAAAAATGAAAAGGAATCAGCCATAATATATGCTTCTGTTACTAAAAATAAAATAAAGAGCTAGTAAAAACCAAATACACAAAATGGATGTAAATAACACCAGAGAAGAAACCAAGGGTGTAAGAAAGAAGAGAGTATCATGAGACACTTACATGTAGGAAACAACATGTATGAGAAGAGTACAAAAAGTTCTTCTAAGGTAGAGTTATTGAATAATGAAATAGCCCCATGAATTTTTGTACCAAACTTCTTTGTGTATCCTAGCATCATTACCATGTTTAGTAGAAAAATGATAGTATTTTCATTAGTCTTGATTCAAGTAGATTTACACTAGGACAATTAAAAACATTGCTAATTGAGAACATTTTAAAATATTGTTTAGCTGGATTATGAACAGGTTACAATTAAAATGATGTATTTTCCCAAGTTATTAACAGAGTCTTCCTTCTGACACATATACCTACTTAAAGAACGTAATATTCTCAAGAAATCAAGTAAGGAGTAAGGAGTCAAACATGATTCACATAGTTTTATTTGTGAAGGCCAACCTATCTGAACAATATTTAAAGGTAGTTCTGGGAGTTGAAAGCAACCGAATGGCTTTCCAGCTATTACAATAAAATTTATAATAACCAAAGTACAATATTGATTGACCAACTCCAGAGGTTCAATTTTTTATTACTAATTTTAGTTCAATAAAACCATTAGGGAGTGAATTTTTTTATAAGCTAACATTTCTAGAAGTTTCTGTATATTGTGTAAATATTAATTATCCTCGATTAAAATGATAATGCTAATTTATAAACTTAACTCATCATAGCTTAAAATATTTTGCTTCTGTTCTTAGAATAAATTTTAAATACAGTACTCAACTTTTAGACAAATTGAGTACCAATGTTCTTTATAGAAGTGAAATTGAGAGTAAAAAAGGATGGCTTCTTAAAGCAATGCATCTATGTTGACTGACCCATCATAATTTAAAAAGGGAATAATACTGTTGAAAATTCTTTGATATACATAAGTGATATATATTATATGTGTATTTTTATGATATGCATATGTATCTGACTCTGATATTTTGAAATCATGCACTTGCATGACATAAAATATATATGAAATAAAATACAGGTTCAATAATATTAATAATTTTTAATTTTCATAGAAATGTTTAAAAATGTCTATTCATAGAGTAGGCTATGTGTCTATCTATATTACCTTGCCACTTTTTAGAAATTGTATTCAAAAAATTTTGAATAATTAAAATACCTTTTATTTAGCATCCTTTATATTAAAATAGTTATTTCCCATTGCTTGTCCTCCAGTAATATCTCAAAATCTATCCTTAATACTGAAGCATGTTTCATAAGTTTGACTTAAGAATTATCTAGAATATAAAACCCAAATAGTGATATATTCAAATTCTCTAGACTATAATAAAAAACAGCTAATATGGTCAGCTTTTAAGGTAATTCATTAAGATTATGTATCTGCAAATGGCCAACAGAAACCTAATGTGTTTTATCAATAAGCACAAGTTTCATATTTTCCTTTGGTATCAATTTCCCTTTTGAGAATGACATTAGCAATTTCAAAATAATATTTTGTTTAAAATAATTCACTCTCAGAAGTGGAGGCCAACTTTTTTAAAGTCTCAAACATGTGGATGACACATTTTTGCTTGCTATGAAAAAAAGGGCATAAAGCACTTGCTGATCAAGATCAAGGATACATTCTGCAGTGTGGATTATGACTCAAAGTAATGAAAGCAGACTTCCTCACCGTTGTACTTAACAGATGCTAAGGTGTCACTAATTTCATCTGACTTTAATGTTCATGGGAGCAGAAGCCAATATATAAAATGATGCATTTCATTGGGTAACTGTTTCACAAAACTTCTTTAAACTTTCACTGTGGATTGCAACTTAATGTAAAGAAGACCAACGTTCTCACACCTGGAAGTTCTCAAGGAATGGCTCTTGCTTAAATCTACAACCAATGATCATGGAAGCAGGAAGACAGAAATCAAAAGATGTATCGCATTGGGTACCTCTGCTCCACGACACCTTTTTAGAGTATCGATATCACTTTGAAAATTAAGTGTGTTCTTTTTAACTTTGTTCCACCTTTTTCTTAGCCGATATCAAGACTGCTTCAATGGAATTCCTTTCAGAGTAATTTCTAGTATACTGGTGAGAAAAAAGTAGCAAATGAAGAAAAGTAAACGGAAGTAAGAAAAATGATACTGTAGCTAATGTAAAATTGAAGATAAGAGAGTTAAGTCTAGGATCTATTGTTTTATCTAATGTTTTTTAGAAAAGGCAGTAGGAGCAAATGGATTGTGAAGACTTTCAGATAAAATCATATAGATTATTAAAAAGCACAGAAGTGTGTGTGTATTCAAGTGCATGATATATGAGAGGTACAAAGCAATATAAAAGTAGTTGAGAAGTTTTTAAACATTTTACATCCAAGAAAAGACTTCTTAATGTATATTTGAGCAGTTTTATTGGGACATAATTCACATCAATAGTGCAATCACTACCAAGACATATTGTACAATCATAATCATAGTCAGTTCTAGAACATTTTAGTCAATCTGACACCCACTGCTATCAGACCCTGTCCCAACCCATTCCCAAAAAACACTCTTGCCACAACCCCAAGGGACCATCAATCCTATTAATATCTCTATAGATGCATTAGTATCCTGGATGTTATATGCAGAAAACCATTAAAAAGCCAATAAACTACAAATCAAGCTAACAATAATAACAGAGAAAAACTAATAGAACCTCAACAGAAAAGCAAGCAGAAAATATTAGAAACTATAATAAATTGAAATGGATTAGATGACAAGGTGCTAAATTATAGTTTAACATTACTATCAGCAATCTACTTTCCAGTGCATTCTGCAGTTTAGTAAGTCTATTCACACCCGGGTCTATGGTCAGAGAGCATTACCCAGATCCTTAATCTGTGTGCGTTCCCCCTTCAATTTTTTTCACTTTTTATTGAATTAGTTTTAAAGTGGTTCTAAAAGGAGTTCAAATAATGCAATACTACATTTTCACTTAATTACCTGTGCTATAATAGATGTTAGAATGCTTTCTGTCTGAGGAGAGCATTTTTCACATCCCTCTGCTATGATGGGAAGGGAATTCCAAAGATCTGAATCCATGGGTGGACCTGCAAATGGATTTGGGGCTGTCATCTCTAACTAAAAAGAGAATCAAATATATAATTTCCATTGTCATCAGAGCAAGATATGTTTCAATTAAATCTAAGACTATTGATAACAATTTGGAAGCAAGATAAAGGTAATTTATTTTTTACTTCTATCAATAGAATTCAAAAAACCTAAGTATTAGAAGTTAAAAAGACAGCCAAATTAAATTAAGATAATCAATTTATAGCTTGTGTAGCATTTTCTTTTTGAATATAAAATTAAGGTTTTATTCTAACAACAAAAATCAAACAACAAAACAAACTAAACAACAACCAAAGCAAGACTATCATCTCTTTTTTTAACTTAAATGTAGGGCTATAGTAAAGAGTATAGAGACTCTAGAGTATTGTAAATAATATTTTATTGTAAAAATAATCATGGCTCTCGTGGTATTCCATTCACTGTTATACATAATTGTTGTTGTTGTTGACGGGTGCTAGAAACTTTGCTCCCACACATAACAACCCTACCTGCAGCAGAACTAAACATGGCCAGAACGTGAGCCCAATTCCTCTTAGGTTTGAGAATATTGTTGCAGTCACTGAACCAATCCTATTTCATCGAAGACCTGTTTTCTCGCTGCTTCTCCATTCAATCCAGTATGAAGCCTTCAACAGAGACTATTCTCTCCTGAGAACATATTTGAAGTATTTAGTATGAAGTCTTCCCATCCTTGACTCCAAAGAGCATTCAGGATGTGCTTGTTACATTAAGTTAACTAGAAAAGTCTGTCAATATTACCTATGTAGTTATAAGCATCTACTGAATGTCAACAATCTGTGGCTATGTATGACAGCAAAATGATCCGATAGAGTATCCACAGCTGAAATTTTTATAGAAACAGACTGCCAATCTTTTTCTGCTGTGTGCTGTTGATTCAAATGTTTGATCTTTCAGCTAGCAGTTCAGCATTCAATCAATGTTCACCAGGTCTCCTTGAAAGAAATTATTCTCAAATGATCATTTAATTTGGGAAATCCAAATAGAAATCAAAGAAATCAAAATACAATCTAAAATATGTTTCCATGCATATTACTGTGATATAAATATATTGCCAAACCAGGAAAAATCATAGTCAAGCAATGATTTTTCTAGGACATTTACTATAAAATAGAATAAAGTGAATGGAAATAAGTTGGGGAAACAAAACCCCCTTATGTTTGATACAAATATACATTTCATATAATTTATAATTTTATAATAAGATAATAATACTTAAAGTGAAACTATGCTGAAACTAGACTAATATAAAAATTCAATGACATCCCATTCAGGGAAGAGCTCTGTAGTCAGCAGGATTTTAAATCAGTATAAAAATTAAGGAGGTATTGTACACATATTTATAGAGATTGAATGTGTCCCTCAAAAGCATATCTTAATAAAAAAGCAAATGTTGCAGACCCAAATTTCTAAACCTCTGTACTTGTGATTATAGCTCCAATTTTGTATTGGCTATTTTAATGAGGTAGCATTGATATAGGGTATATTGTTAGGCAATATCGCTGAGACATCAAATATGCAAAGTAGCGATCAGACTTAAGGGAAGAGAGATGCTGGGCAACGTGAACGTTGCAGTGTAGCAGAAGGGCAAGGAGCTCTGTTGACTCAGGACAAGCTGCTAACTCAGCCAGCAGACCTCTGATGAAGGGACTGGGCTGTAGCTGCATAAGGAAATGCCTTCAATCTACCCACTCCAGACACCAGCATCCTGGCTTAAGGCTTTCATGCTCTGTGGGAGTGGAAACCATTCATTTCACTTTCTCATCATTTGTTCTGCTGCCGCCACATTTTACTCCATCACTCACACATGAGTTGGATAATTTCACAGGCTTGGTGAGGATCCGTGTAGGAATCTCAGTGTCCAAAGGATGATGTCCTCCACTCTTGGCTTTATTTTTTCCTTCTTGATGGTAGTAAAACCTCCCTTTCTGCTTTGATATGGCTACCTTTGAACCTAGATGGATGACCAAACTTCCATGTCCAGACGTGTCACCCCACTAGTTTCAAAATTAGCTATCTCAGAAAAGGAAGGTTTGCAGTTTCACGTCAACCATTCTTTCAGTTTGTCCTAGTCTGGTGGCTGGCATCTTGTGGTGATGCTGGATCCTATGTTATCTGTGTTCCAATATCCACAATTTTACCAATGGGCAATAGGTTTCAAGGGAGTTCAGAGTCTAGAAGGAACTGCCTGTCCATTCCTGAGAAATTAGCCAACAGAAACTTATGACTATAGATGTGGATTGAGATATAGAGTGCCAGAAGATGAGCCCTTCTGGTTAGAAAGTTCTTGAAATACCACTCAGGAAGGGTTGCTTCCTCAAAATACAGTCCACCTTAATGAAGTGGATAGATATTCATTTGTTGATGGGGCATGACTCTCAAGGAGAAGAAGCATTGCTAGTTCCACTAACACTCAGAAATGAAATGCAAAAGTATGAATCTAGAAATCAGAAGTGTTCAAAAATTAACAGAACCTATTAAGACTTATACTTTACTCATTGGTTAACTGAAATAGATTGACAATTGCTATTTTGTGTCACAATTAAATGACGTTCTATGCCAGGAATGGCAAGTTCAAGAAGTGACATTCCATTCCTAGGCATAAAGAGCCATCGGAGATCTATGTTGAAGTACAATTCTGTCTGTGATAAGATAATATGTATGAGCGGACATGGCATCACAATAGTTCACATAGAACTCTGCATCCTGCATTTAAAAGGTTAAGATTAGGATTCTCAATGTCCAAGGGATGTGCCCCCCCATTTGACTTTTATTAGTTGACAGTAGTGAAATACATCAAGAGAGTTCATTCTATAAAATTATTATTGAATGGAGAAAAACTCTGATGGGTTGAGCTCTTATAGTATGCATTTTTCCTCTGGTTTATTGGACCCATTGGGAGGTACTCTCTAGGCACAGTGCATTTTTTTGTAAAAACAGTTTTGTTGTAAACTCATTTTTTAATGGCCAATTTAAGAGAATAGTGTCAAGTTATAAAGTTATGTTTACTGTTAAGGAAAAATGCAGTAGAAACTCTTATGATGTACAACACAGCTTATAAGGACAGTGCCATGAGAAATCTCATGCTATTTTTCCTTCAAAAAGGTGAAATGTCAGTTGATGACAAATATCAAATTTTGACAGAAGACTTGGGAATTCACGGAAGACTTTCTGTGAAATCTGTTCCCAGGTTCTGAGTGACCACTAGAGATGGCATCAATTAGAAATATTCCGTCCTTTGAAAAACCAGCTCTATTTTTTCCCCAAGGTCATTTCTCGTGATGACAAATGCTGCTATCCTTACAACCCCGAAAGTAAACATCAGTCAAACCAAGATAAAATGTCACTGGAACCTCACTTAAGAAAACTGTGTCAAGGAAATCAAAGATCAAGACACTTCTCATTAGGTTTTTTGATGTGAGGGAGATAGTGCATTTAGTGTTCATTCCACCAGAGCAGATTGTTGATCAAGTGCTCTAAGTAGCATTTCTGAAAGATTGTATAACAGCGTATACCAAAAAAAGCCTGATTTGTAGCAGATGGTGGGCAGGTTTTGCCACCATGAAAAGGCAGCTGCTCACACAGCGATCTCAGTGTACTGGTTTTGGGCCAAAATCAGCATTCCTCTCTTGTCCTTTGCAATTTACTCACCTGATCTCTCTCCATGGGACATCGTTTTGCTTCTATAAATGGAGGACATAAAAAGACAGTGATTTTGACCACATAGAAGAGGTGAAGAAAAAATGTGGGAGATACAGTCAGGATCCAAAGAGATGCGCTCAGATTATGTGGCCAAGAATGAAGTCACAGATTAAGTGTAATGGAGATTCCTTTAAAGGTGATGTGATTGGTTTGTTCTTTAAATTGACACATATCTTTGGTGGAGGGGAAATTCATTTTGTGGGGAGGGGGAATATTAAATACATATCTTTGGGGGAGGAGGAAATCCATCATATTCACTAAAACTATTGTTAGACTCCAGCATGTCGGTTCTGACTCACAGTGACTTGAGTTGCTATAGAAGGAAACACTGTTGGTCCTGTGTCAGGCTCACAATTGTCCCGATGCTCAAGTTCCTCAATGCAGCCACTCTGTCAACTCCTTGTTGAAGGTCTTCCTTTTTGCGCTACTCCTCTACTTTACCAAGCTTGCCATCCTTCTCCAAAGCTTAGTCTCTCTTGATAACATGTCCAAGGTATAAGAGACAGTCTCACCACCCTCTCCTCAATGTATGTATATGTTGAACAATTTTACAACCATCTGCAGTTTGAAACTAATCAAAGATGCATTAAAATGTATGAATCATTTAGGGCCTGGAATGTAAAAGTTGAAATCAAAGACAGTGTGGACTTGGTGATAGAAACGAAGCTGGAGATAGCTTGATATAATTTTGAAAGACCAACGATTTCTTCATTTCAAGTACCTTTATTCAACAATATAGATGTTTACTGGACAGATGGAATATATAGAGATAAAATTAACTACATTTATGGAAAGATAGAAAAAGAGAAAGACAAGACCAAAACAGAACAAGACCAAAAATCTGACAGTGCAACATGACACAATTGACACATATACAAGTTCAGGTTGAAACTAAAGAAAAAAATTAACGTCTTATAGTGCTCAAAACATGAGGGATCACATCAAGAATATGTGAAGAAAGCAAAAGGTAATTAAAAAGACAAGAATGAAATAAAGGGTCCAAAAGAATTCTAGAAGAGACCTTAAAATTTTCTCCTAAACATTACAATAGGCTGAGCCCTGGTAGCATAAGTGGTTGAGTGCAGGACTGCAACCTGCAAGTTTGGCACTTCAAATCCAGCAGCGGTTCTCAGGAGCAGTGCTAGGTAGCTCCTACGACCACCAGAGGCAGTGAGGCCTCCCAAAAACAAAAACAAAACAAAACAAAAAAATCATTAGAATAGCTAAAGGAAGTGGTAAATAATATTAAGTACAAAAAGCTGACAAAAAATTAAAAAAATTTAAATAGCTGACCAGAAAACTTCAGAGGTCATCTGGAGAAGATAAAACAAAGATCTAGAGTTAGAAACTAAAAAGAAAGAACACACAACATGTGATACATTGAAAGAATAGCTTACAAATTAAAACCTCAAGTTACATTATTGGAGGAATTCATGGTCAAAATGTTGAGCAAAGGAGAGAACATCTAAAAATGATAAAAAGAACATAAAGAACCACAATACCAAAAAGAATGGGTCAGCATCCAAGCATTTTAAAAGGCAAAACTCCAATGGTATTTAAGAAAGAAGTCCAAGCTAAATTGAAGGCATTAATTAAAAATAAGTCTAGAAGAATCAACAGGATGCCAATTGAAATGTCTTAATAGTTGATAATTCCCTGTGAAAATTCACTTATCTATGTCGATATAGTAGTTAACTACTGGAAGATATCCATATCTGATCATATTTTTTAAAAAAAGGAAAACAAAAAGAAGAATTTGGAAACAATATTATGAATATCATGTAAGGAAGATGTGCAGAAGATAGCTAAAAAGTAGTTGAAGTACTGCATTCACTGAAAGCTGCTGGAAATTTAAGTCAGATCCACAAAGAACTTGGTATGAAAAAACATAGCTCAAATCAAAAGGATCTTAGCTGAAAACAGAGAATACTGGAATGATTTTTCCTTTTGTTTTATTTCTAATTAAGGATAAATGGATAAGAGCATGGATATATGTAAATAAATTAGAAAAAAAGTTGGAGATCAAAGATGTCTCAAACATTCAATCTGTGGTATAAAAATATTATACCACTCCATTATCTCTAATATGAGCTGCCACACACACCCTTCCTATATTCCCACCCTTATATCCAGCTCCTGGCGTCATTGAGTAAATTGCGCTCATAGAGTTCCTGTATACAATCAAATGAAACACTGCCTCTTCTTGTGACACCCTCACAATCATTCTTAAGTTCGATACCATTATTGCAGCCACTGTGTCAGAACATCTTGCTGAGAGTATTCTGCTTTTACATTGCCCCCTTACTTTATTGAACATGGTGTCCTTCTCCAAGACCTGTTCTTATTTGATAATGTATCCGAAGTACATGAGCCAAAGACTACCCATCCTTACCTCTATGGAATATCTGGCTACAGTTCTATCAAGACAGATCTTTTTGTTCTTTTGCCAGTCCCTGGTACAATCTATTCATCACCAGTGCCATACTTCAAATACCTTTTTTCTTCTTCAATCTGCCTATCCAACAGAAGATAACAGCTTATTCCTTATTCATCATCTGTTTTAAATCTGGAGGCTCTGATGAAACCTGGTTCCTTTAGGTTGCTCTGCCAATATATGAAATACCAGTGCCATAATTTCACAAAAGTCATCACAAGAGGACATACTGATAGATGAGTGGTGGCCTATGTCTTATTTTTCTGCAATGTACAGAAATGGCCAATGCAGTTCACAACTTAAAAGGAACTATCACATGTAGTCTGGATAGGGGATCTTCCTTGATTACAGGGTAGTTGAAGCTAGAGAAATCAGTTCAGCAGCTAGGCTGAAATGCATTTGCCAAGAACCTAGCAGGGAGAGGCAAACCAGATACAGCATCTGAAGGGCACTTTCTGATTCTGGTTATTCTTTCTTGCTAGCCATGAGTTCCTTTCCCCTGATTCAGAAATGACTCCTTCTGAACATAGCAGGATGTCAATCATAATTAGCTGAATAAAATAACTCATAGCTGAATAGCAAAATTCAATAACTATATGCCCCATTTTCTTATTCAGTTTCATCATGGAACAATCATTTAATTTGCATAGTAAAGAATATGACTGAAAGAGGCTTTAATAAAGTATTGTACTGTAATGACACAGAGAAGTCTGGAAATATTCTAGAACAATTATTTTTTCTTTTGGGATCTATAAGTGGAACAGGAGTAATTAGTTCAAACAGAAATGAGAGTACTACACAGATTAAAATCAGAAAATATATATGAGTTGTTTCTTTTAACATACTTGTCCAATCTTTAAGCTCAGTAAATCATCTGAGAAGCTAGAAGAACAGGTAATTGGACTAAAGGAAGATGAATTATTCGACCTTCAATATTCAGGTAACACAAATTTGCTAACTGAAAGAATATATGAGATGAATGTAAAAATGTAGTATTTACTATGAACTCAAATTCAACACTATGAAACCCATACTATTCACAATTGAATAAACAAAAATCATCATGAAAAATTGGGAAAAGACTGAAATTATAAAGGTACTCATTTTATTTGAAAACAATCAATTCTTCCAGAAGCATCAGTCAAATAAGACATGTTACATTGGGCAAATCTCCTATATAATCCATTGAAGTAAATGTCCTGAGAACACATTTAGGAACGTGTATGAACCATGGTTTAAGTACAGCAGTTTCATGGAGTGAAAGTAAAATCTTCACAGGGATTACAAACGGGTGTGTGATTTTGCTTTCTTGATAGACATTTACCAAGTTTTTTTAGAAGCTAGATGTCAAGGTGAAGGACTCCAACCACCTTCTGAACTTTCAGCTTTCAACCATGAAGTTATTGGAAGATAAACTATGGAAAGGGTAGAACATGCTATCTGAAAGGAATATGAATTTTCCCAGTCTGTTATGAAAACCACCTTCTGTTATCTTCAATATGCTGGCTAATCTAATTGAGGTATTTAATGAATGCTGATGTGCCTGATAACCAACAACAAGAATTTGTCAAGCAGCAAAATTATGATGAGCTGAAATCTAGGTATAATAATCTCCCTCTCTCTACTTGAGTTTTATAAAGTTTGCATAAGCAATGATGAGTCTTCCAATGTGAGGAGAAATGCACTGGCATATACATCTGTGTTTGTAACAACTTTCTGCTACAAGCAATACTTTTCCCACTGAGAGCTGATTAATCTCCAGAATAATCTGAAAAAACGGGTTAAGAGTAGTAGCATCACCAATACAAGCTACAATCACATGCCACACCAAAGAGAATCAGTTGCAGTCTTCATAATCCAACCCAAGGCAAAAACAACGCCATTTAGTCAATGCCAACTATCGGATAAGATAAGACTGTCCAGTGAATTTTCTTCATAGGAGTAAAAACATCATATTGCTATTGTGGAGTGACTGGTTGTTTTAAACTGATGACCTTACAGTTCACAGCTCAATGTGTAATCACTCTGCCACCAGTGCTCCTCAACCATCACATTAGAGATAAGTTAATTAAATCATTGACTATATATAGCAGGAAAATATTTAGGTTAATATTTTTGTATTGCCTTCGAATGATATTATAAATATCCAAATGGAAGACAAATGCTTCCCCACAATTTAGAGGATTAAGGTTTGCCTGGCAAAAATCTATTTTCTATTGCCTCATGTGTATCTGAAATTTGAACTTTAGATAAGGTAACCAATGAGAAATTGATGCATTTGAATTATGGTTTAAGCAAAACATATTGGAAAGTTCTATGGACTGATGGAAGAATAAACAAACCTTTATTGGAAGCACAGCTAGAATGCTCTTTAGAAGCACAGATGGCAAGATGACTTCATAGCATGTACTTGGGATGTGTTATCAGGAGAGAAGAGTGTCTGAAGAAGTACAGCATGTTTATGAAAGCTTGGGGTCAGAGAAAAAGAGGGAAGCCTTTAATGAGATGGAGTGTCAAGTGATCCAAACATAACAGTTGTGAGGTTTGCATAGGCCTGGTAATATTTCCTTCTGTTTTATATTGATAAGGTGGCAGTGTTAGTCTAGGTAGACCAGAGAAACAAACTCATAGACATGCGTACGGATTTATGGGTAAGGTTTATATACAAGAGGAATGCAACATTGAGAAAGCATCCCAACCATTTCAAACCCAGTCCATTTCAAAGTCATAAGTCCAATATTAGCCCATCTGCCCAACACCAGTTTATAAAGTCTCCTTCCGACTCATGAAGCCACAGGCCAGTGGGTGCAGAATCCCAGTGCTGGCAGGGGTCCTCACATGACTCCTTGCTTCCAGGGTTCAGGGTCCATCAACAGCATCCAGTCATGGTAGAAGCAACTCAACCCTGGCAGGGGTCTCCACGTGGCTTCTCCAGCTCAGAGGTCTGGTTCCATCAGGGTAAGCCTCTGGCTCCTCCAGCTGCTCAGACGCTGCCATCTTGTCTTATCTGTAGTTCATCGTCTTGGAGACTGACTCCCAACAACTGGAGAGATGACCTTTCATCTCCACAAAGGAAAGATGGCAAGATTTTCCAGAGGTCTCAGAAGAAAGCCATGCGCACACAGAGGCCTCATTGGCTTCTCAAAGGCTATCTCCAGGCTAGACTCCATCCCTACACTTCCAATCATGAAATTAACATCAAGCACATAACCACCACAGTGACTATGAATTGAAACTGTCTCAAAAATGCTAAAACACACACACACACACACACACACAAGAACTCTAGGGTAGACATGTTTATATCTGTAGAAAGCTCTTCTATTCCCTTGGTTGGTCACATCACATAGACATAGTCTTACCCATTCATTTAGTAGGACTTTAGAAAGACTATGTACAAGAGTGCTACACAAAGTAATTACCACCTATACAAATTAATACTTTGATACAGTCAATAAAACACAGATAGCCATCTCACAAGTGTTCTCCGCTTTTAGTCTAGAGCTGTCTGACACCATAAATAATATTGATTGTCCCAAATCATCTTCTCAGTTTGTTTTAGTCTGGAAGTTTTAATGAAACCTGTCTACCACAAGTGATTCTAGTGATATTGGAAATACCTGTGAATTATCTTTCAGCATCGCAGCAACACACACACACACAAAACACACACACACATACCAGTACAGTATAACAAACTATCAGATGAATAGTGACCATTATGGAAAAAAAAATTAAAAAAAACTTTACCTAAATGCTGTATATACCTAAATGATAACTTTTATTTACTCTAAACTATTACTGAGATAACATTTCTAATGCTTGCAATAGTAAATGATGATGGAACTAACAACAATTCAAACTAGTTCTGACAAAGATGTATAACAAAAGGTATTATACTGATGTCAGTTGAATCTGGGCTGATAGTAGAAAATATTGGAAATATATTCCCTGTATTTTATTTATAAAGCATGGATTGTACGAATCCCCTATTGTTCAACTAATAGTCAAGTTCTAAAATGGTGGGTAACCAGGATGTCATACAATTTTATCAAGTGTCATTTTATAAAGAAAATTTGTTTCAGAGGTTATTTCTGTGGTTAAATCAAACCAAATTGTCACTGAGTCAATGCTGACTAAAAATCTGTGGGTGTCTGAGACTCTGACAGTTACAAGAGTAGAAAGTCCAGACTTTCTCCTGCAGGTCTGATGTCAATGACATTTTTCTATAATTTTGCCATTCAGTTGGGCAATCTTTCTTTAGAATGGGTACAAATATGAATCTCTTCCAGGTAATTAGTCAAGTATCACCCCTCCTTTGTTGTTGATTATAGATGAGTCATTGCTTCCAGTGCTTTATCAGCTTGTCCCAATATTTCAAATGATAAGACACCAATTCCTGGAACCTTGTTTGAGGTTCACATTTCTCTACAGATTGTATTTTTCCTTCACTATCATTGGGTCGTGCTCATATGCTATCTCCTGAAATACTGGAATGTCCAGTAGCTCTTTTTAGTATAATGTCACTGTCTATTCTTCACATTGTCTTTTGATATTTTTGCATCATTCAACATTTTGCCCATCAAATTGTTCAGTACTGCAACTCTTGACTTGTGTTTTTTTTTTCGTGAGTTCTTTCCTTCTAATTATATTGAGTGTAGTCTTCCTTTTTATTTTTGAAATCTGTCTTTTCATATTTCATTACAATGCATTACTTTGTCTTCTTTAACTGCCCTTGAAATTTTCTCTTCAGCTTTTTGATTCCATAATGTATTCCATATGTCTTAACTGCTATACAATTAATATCAAGTTTTAGAGTCCCGTATGACAACCTTTTTGATCCTCTTCCTTTGCTGTTACGATTCCTTGCTTTCTTCATGAATGATGTTCTTGATGCCATACCATAGCTCGATGCGTTTTTTGTCATTAGTGTTCAACACATGAATCTATTCTTGAGATGTTCTTGAAATTCCAGTAGGGAAACTTTTAATGTTAAATCTACAGGAATTGTTTAAATTTTTTTGTTTGTTTTCAACCTGAACTTACATACGAAGAATTAGTGATCTGTTGCACAGTCAGTACCTGGCCTGAAGAGTCTTCACAGCATGTCTCCATACAGATATAGCATGTTTTATTTCCATCTGCATAAGTTCCTGTGTATCCTTTTGTATCATTAAAAAAAAAGTATGTGTGGTGAAGTCCTTGATCTTAAAACATTCTATCATGTGATATCTAGCTTTAAAATTTTTATCACTAACAGCATTTTCCTCAGCTATTACTCTTTCCTCAAAGCTACCAACATTTGCATTCCAATCACGAATAATGCATCTTGATTGAATATTTTAAATGTTTTGGGGGCGTATCACTGCCCTCTGGTGGTTGTGGGAGCTACCCAGCTTTGCTCCTGGAGAGCTGCTGCTGTATTTGAACCTTTAAGCCCATGGGCCACAGTCCCGCACTCAACCACTATGCCACCAGGGCTCAGCCTCTGAATATTTAAAATATTTCTGACTGAAGTTGTCAGTGAAATGAGTTCAGTAATTCATCAATATCCTTAGTGGTTGATGAATAAATTTGAATGATTGTTGTGATGAAATTGAACTGATAAAATGTGTCTTGCATATTTTTCTACTTTATTCACTTGTTTACATAATTGTGTCTATGCACTAAGTAATGAATGAGGAATTGAAGAGAAGAAGAAATTAATATATAAAAGCAATTTGGAAAGTCCAAACCCATAACATTTGCTATATCAGATTTTCACTCTTTGTGACAATAAGTACATTTCAATGTTCTGCAGCATAGTTTCTAAAGTAAAATCTCTGAAGTCATCAATAACCAGGTGGCAGAAAATTCATTTTGAAATTATTTGAGGATTTTAAAAAGCCCCATTCAGGTATTTTTTAAATAGAGAAACTGTATCCATCTGCAAATGTTTATACACAAAGATACCAACAGTTCCATAGATTCAAAAACAGCATGTCTTTCAGCAGGCTCCTTTTCTGTGCAAGCATATGCGATTAATTTTATTTCAAGTTGTCTATTACTGTGTGTATTCATTCCTGAGGGGAACACTGAGGGAAGTATGGACACAGCTGCCTGTGATTTAGCATTTGCTTTTCTTGGACTAAGTGATTAAACTGATTAGAATATTACTTTTTTAAAAGTCTATGTATATGATCAACATCGGAAAGCTCTAAATGCTGCTACTGATTGGCTTTTGTACAAGGCTTTCATTCGTGGGCAGCACTGTCAGATGCTGTAATATCTGTAGCTGTGCCACTAAGACATTGGGATAGGCTTTTCTAAGCCTGAGAAATGATTCTGCAGTTTGTATTTTTGTTTCATTACTTGTCTTTCCACTAAAACTATTTCTATTGATTATTTTAATAATGACCATTTCTGAAATGTATTGAATAAAGAATATAAGATATGGAGAAGGAAAAAAAGATATGGACAAGGTATTCATCTGTTCTTATTTACTTCTACATAAATATTGTTGTTTGTTGCTCACTGTCATAAAGTTGGTTCCAGCTCATCATGGCTCTATGTGTCACAGAACAAAACATTATCTAGCACTGACCATCTTCCCAAATTTATATCACAAATTTGAAATAATTGATATCCATGCTCTTAATTATACTTCAAAATTATAATGAATAGAAGCTTGGCCATGTTACCTCTATTGTTTTGAGGAGAAGGGGGAATTACTGGATTTTCTTATATATATATATATATATATATATATAAATATATATATATATATAAGTTTCTTATATATATATATAGTTGTTGATTGCTTGTTTTCCCAAAACCATATTATTCAGAGCTAAGCATAGCATTCCATAGTTCAATCATATCAAGCAGTATTGCACAGCTGCTATTACAATTAGTATCAAAACATTATCTTAATTCTTGAACTCCTTAACATCAGTTCCCCTTTAACTGCCCCCTCCATTGTACACCCCAGAATTCTCACAATGGTTTGAACCTAGGCTATTTATTCACCAAAGCATTGCTGTCTCTCAATTGAGAAGCATATTGTGTTAGTAGTCTAGTGATTCTGTAACAAAAAACACCAAAAGTATGTGGGTTTACAAAAAAAGACATTTTCTTATGTTTCAAAGGGCTGAAATTCTAAATAATAAACACGACTCTTTATATCAGTTTCTAATAAAGACACAAAGATGTACTGCCATCGAGTTCAGGCCAGCTCACACTGAGCACATAGAGCAGGGTAGAATTGTTCCCTTGAGCTTTCAAGACTGAAATTCTTTTTTATTTAATTAGTTTATGTTTGAACATTTTAATGGCATGGAATCCATCTATCTTACAATTTAACAGTTCAATTCTATCAAGAGGAGTTGTACTATTGTGGCAGTCATGTGCTTATGTTAATTTTATCCTTGAAATGTAGGGGTGGAGTCTAGTCTGTTAACCAATGAGGCCTCCGTGTGGGCATGGCTTTCTCCTGAGACTTCTGGGAAGTCTCGCGATATTTCCCCCGTGAAGATGAGAAGCTGTCTTCCCCAGTTGTTGGGAGTTAGTCTCAGAGACGATGAATCATGGACAAGACAAGGTGGCAGCGTCTGAGAAGCTGGAGGAGCCGGCAGAGAGATCACATGGCTTTGCCCTGATGGAGCCAGACCTCTGCCAGTGATGAGTTGCTTCTGCTGTTGATGGACCCTGAGGCCTGGAAGTGAGGAGCCATGTGGAGACCCCTGCCAGTGCTGGGATTCTGCACCTACTGACCTGTGACTTTGTGAGTTGGAAGGAGACTTTATAGGCTGGTTTAGGGCATATGGGTTAATATTGGATGTATGACTTTGAACTGGACTGGCCTCAAAGTCCTGTTCCTCTTGTAGATAAACCTTTTCCTTATATTATATGCTTGTCTATGAAATTTGTTCTTCTAGTCTACCTGGACTAACACAACTATCATTAATGTAATCAATTTTAGAACATTTTTCTTATTTCTTTTACTCAGTGTTACCAGTTCCACATTTCCCCAAACCTCCCCTGCCACCACCACTCCCAAGAAACCACCAATTCAGTTATTGTCCTGTAGGTTCACTCACCATCAATCCCATATGCTGAAAAGCATACAAAAACAAATAAATAACTTAACTAACAATAATGACAAAATAAAATAGAGAAAAGCCTCAATTAAAAATAAATGAGAATATTAAAACTATTAACTTTTTATTGGAACCAAAGGGAGATTCAATGATCAGATGTTAAATTTTAACCTAACTCCATCTTCCATCATCCTCTTCTCTGGGCACTCTGAGTGGTAGCAAGACTCGACACAATCTTGGCAGATAAAATGATCTCTCTGTTTGGGACTAAACCCCGGTGGCGCAGTGGTTGAGTGCAGGACTGCGGCCCACTGACTTGGCAGTTCAAATCCAGCAGCAGTTCTCCAAGAGCCCAATGATGACTCTCCCCCCCCCAAATAAAAACAAACAGCAACAGAAAATGATCTCTCTCCTTTAGGTTTTCTTCTCCTTACTTTATGAATGTCTCTCTCGCTCTTTTTTTTTTTTCCCTTAACTGAGAAGTCATTTGATTTAGAACTCACCAAACTGGGATTTGGTCTAATTAACATAATATTAAGTATGTTTATAGGTATAACAGAAGTAGCATCTAGAAGTATTTAGAAGAAATAATATATATATTTGAAATCTTTCATTATGAATTATGCTACGGTTTATTTAGCAGATGATACATGGCATTCAAATTTTTTAAAACTTCATTAATATGAAAACCTCATTATTGCAAATCTTCAATACACTTTAATTTGTCCTATTTTATCATATTTCTATATCTTGAACTTCTTAAACTTGTTCTTCGGTAATTACTACCATTTTAATCTTTAAGAATTCCTAGGAGAAACAATATTCTTTCTGCCTTACAGCCCTCTTCTTACTGCTTCATTTTTTTTTTTTTTTGGTGAGTCCAACTCAAAGAATCTGTCAAAAGAGCATGATTTAAGTCCCTCAAGAATACTCAAACTGTCAATTTGACATGAGGCAAATGAAAGAGCCCCAAATTCATAGTAAAAGTTTAGAGAAATGGAAAATCTGCCTTCACAAGTTTATAAACCTAGATTGTGGATACATCAAGAAACAATAATCTCATTTTTGATAATTTTATTTAAGAAGAGTTTTTTTTTATTTTGTAGCAAAAATGTTTTATTAACCCTCATAGTTCAGCATTGCATAATGATAATATTATTAGATAACACCCTGATCTATCTGTAAATGTCAAATGACAAAAATCCTTACAGAATCAGAAATAGGTTCTCATCTGGATGACCATTAAAAATATGTATGTATGTATGCATTTCTCTATAAAAGCAGCTTAAAAGTAGTAAAATTGGACTGGAAAAAGACTACAAAATAAAGTATATTTTCAACCATGTCTTCAAAATACTTCAAAAATACTTTTGAAGACAGAAAACATGACCAGAGGTAATAATTCTGAGATAAAATATCAACCATACTTCTCAAAATTTAAAAACTGTGATTCTAAGTTAACATGAGATTCCTGAATGATATCATCATCATCATCATCATCATCATCATCATCATAAATATAATTGAGGTCTAATTCTGTATACAACTTTATGGGTGGTAGAAAATGGAAGGACAAACTGAATATATAATGCTTGAATATTTCAAGATGTTAGAAAATAAGATCACCATTAAAAAAACATAGATGATGGCAGGGAATACATTTCTCATGATGATGGCTCCAGTAACCCTGGGAGTTCAAGAAAGATAAGACACCAAAAAAAGAGAAAACAATAAGACGATACAATGAAATGTGTGACAGAATAACTACAGGTGCTAAATTAAGCATTGGAAGGGTTTTACAAATTTAATGGTGAAAAAAGAAAGCTATGTCCTTTGGTTCACATATCTTTGACATAAATTTATTCAATGAATTAAAAAAAATCCCAGAAATTTCCAAGATAGGTAATTGAATATGTGGGACAATGATATAAACATGACAAAGTTCTTTTAAAATGTATATGAATATTTATTTAAGTATACACATTCAATTTTCAAAAGTATGCTGTAGAACAATAAGAATATGTTACAGATATTGAAGAATATTTTTAAAATGAAATGGGCAGTGGAGGAAATATTTAAATCACTCTTTAAAAAGTGAAACAGAAAAGTGCTCTTATATATAATTAAAACATGCAGTGCATAAATAATTTAAATTATCTTTAAAAGCAGAAGTAAATTGGTTTAAATGATAAGAAATATTTAACAATTTAGCTATATGCTACTTAAGGGGAAATCAAAAACAGAAGGAACAAAATGGATTGAGAATAAAATAAGAGAAAATTACTCATTACATAAATGATATAATGAAGAAAATAAGACAGGCATAATAAAACTAAATTATAAAAATCAAAATTTACCCCAGTACACACTGGAATTTAACACTAGCCAAATATATGATTCCTCAAGTATCTTCTTGAAAAATAAATTGCACATACACATATAAACATAGCATCAAAATATATAAAATTAAAGCTATAAAAATGGATCATAGAATATACAAAGACAAGAAATTAGAATTGAGTAGAAAATGAAGCATTTTAACTATTTACAGTATTTCACCAACACTGCTAACAACCTTGATATAATAAATATATCGAATTATAGATCTAGTATTTAGATGATATCTAATTTTCTTGTGTGTATTTAACTGTTTTGCAGGAAACACTTTCCTAACCAAAATGGTAGTTTAAACTTATAAAATACAGAAGTCATTATTTCTCTGAGTTCATGAATTATATTTTTCTACAATTAAAAATTATCTGGTATATCAAACCAGCTGTTGCTATTTCTTGTCTCATCCTTGCTTAAATCACTAGACTCAGAGACACTGCTTTCACTAGAAATTCAATCTTCTTCTCAGCTTCACAATGTTTATTAATCAGTCTGATTTTTTAACTTTGTCTTATGACTAATACCGGTGGAAAATATGGAGAGAGAATTACCAAAGGGAGAAATTATTCTACTATATATTTGCATTGAAGTCTAAATTGTACCAGTGAGGGGCTCTGGATATAAAATGGCTCTTCATAATTGTTCAATCCATGTAAAGCACTATATTCCTGCATTCCTCATCCAGTAACTCCGCACCTACCTGGTAAACAGATATACATTTTTATGAGGCAGAAGCAATGTAGATTTGTTAACAAATTCAGCACAATTCAGTAGATATTTATGTTGAGTAAATATGAATACCTTCTATCTATGCCTTAACTTGAATAGTACATCTAACTGCTTTCTCAGTGTACTTGGCCTAAGGGTGGGATTCACTCCAATCAAGCCAATTCCGACTCAGGGACATTAAAAAACTGCCCCTGTGAATTTCTGAGACGGTAACTATTTAAGATGAAAGCCACAACTTTCTCCCTCTTACAGTGATTTCAAACTTCTGGCCTTGCAATTCATAGCCTAATGTATAATGCCCTCTGCCTCATAAAGAATGAGCATATTGCTTTTTGTCAAATTATTATCAAGCCTTGAATAAAATTGGGCATATATATATATATGGAAATTTCAGTTATTGATTATATGCATATATTACCATTCTTCTTGTTAGCCACATTCGAGTCCGTTCAGATCCATAGCAACACTATCAAGAGTAGAACAAACACCACCTGTCTATCAATCATTCACATGCCAGCACCTACTATTGCAGTCACTGTCAATCCTCGTGCTGAGGGCCTTCTGTTTGGCTGCCTTTCTCCACAGTCTGGTCTCTCCTGACAATATATGTCCACAGCACGTCAGATGAAGTGTTGCCATCCTTGCTTCTAAGAAGCACTCTGCTCACACTTCTTCCCAGATATATTTTGTGGTCCTTTGGGCAGTCTATGACACTATCAATATTCTTCTCAGCACTACAGTTCAAAAGCATTGTTTCTTTTGAAGCATTCCTTATCCAATATCCAACTTTCACAAGCTTATGAGACAATAGTAAATATCATGGCTTGGGATCAGGCTAAGAATGATTATTTTTATTTTATTTAAATTGATTTTTTAAAGCTCACTTCTAGAAAAGTCTCCATTTTTAGGTACATTATTAGGTACATGTTGTCTATGAATATGCATACACTACCGAACTATGTAAACTAAGGAGACAGCTCAGAGTTAGAATTAAATGTGAGAAACTTTTTCACTTATTATTTAATAGGGATTAAGTTTATGAGTACAATGTTACCTTTACATCTTAATAGCCCACTGGTTTCTTTGGAACTGCGAGTTATTCACTCCAGAGAGGTAAAATAAAACACTCTACCTCCTAGTCTAGTAGTACCTGTCATAATAAAAAAAACTGACTTCAGGATATTTTGTGGTTGTTAGTTGCTGAGTCAGTTCTGACTGATAGCTCTCTTTTGATGAAAGAATGAAGCACTTTCTGATCCTGAGCCATCTATACAGTCATTCTTTTCCTGAGCCAGCTTTGCAGCCTTGTGTGTCATTTTACCTCTTCAAGGGTCTTGCTCTATGCTGACCTCTTGGCTTGTCTTGCTCTATTTGAAAGGGAAAATCGGGATCATCGTAGGGGGCGGGGGGAGGAAGCATTAGAGAACTAGAGGAAAAATGTATGCTTCATTAGCGCTATACTGCATCCTGACTGGCTTGTTTCTTCCTGTGACCCTTTTTTTTTTCTTTTTGTTGATTTGCCATTTAAGTTTATTTGCTTTTTTTCCCAATTATTTTATTGGGGGCTCTTACAGCTCTTATAACATTCAAGGTATCGTTTGTATCAAGCGTATTTGTACACATATTGCCATATTCATTTTGAAATATTTTCCACTTGAGTCCTTCGGGACTCATACAACTCCTATCATGATCCATATATACATCAACTGTATGCAGGTCACATTTGCACAGTTATTGCCATCATAACTTGTGATCTTTTTTTAAGAGGAAGTCAAATTGTCTACTGATGGGCTTTAGGTCTCTACTACACACTTCCCTTCACTCAGAATAATATTGTTTTTGTTCTGTGTCTTTGGTGTCTGATATTTGATCCCCACAACAACTCATGATTAGACAGGCTGGTGTGCTTGCTCCATGTGGACTTTGTGGTGTCTCAGCTAGATAGCCTCTTGTCTTCAAACCTTTAAGATTCCAGATGCTATATCTTTTGATAGCCAGACACTATCAACTTTCTTCACCACACTATTCATCCACTTTGTCTTCATCAATTATGTCGGGAAGGAAAGCATCAGGAATTACCAGATTACTAGAACAAAGTGTTCTTGCATTGATGGGTACTTGAGTAGAGGTCCAATGTTCTTCTGCTACCTTGATACTTAACATGTAACTATATATACATAGATCTATTTCCCTATAATTGTATATAAATAGATTTAAATATTACATATCTGTATGTAGACCTCTATAAATGTTCTTTGCCTCCCAGTTTTTTCTTCCATTTCCTTTTGCTTTCCTCTTGTTCTACACTCATGTATGGTTTTTTTTCGGGTTTCATTAATTCCCCTTGATTTCATTGCCTTTGAGCAAGCCCTACCAGGCATCCTATGCCCTCCTTTCCATTGATTTTTCAGTCATTTGCTGTTCCCTTTCCCATGAGTTTGTTAACATCCACTTCTTTTCCCCACCTCCCTTCTCCATTGTTCCGCCCAGAACCTTCAGTCTGGTTGTTTTCTCTTCCATATTGTTTATCCTGCCTATTTTATTTAGATAGACATGCAGAGACAATAATAAGGATGATAAAGACAAAGCAAAACAAAACAACAAAAGAAAACCAAACAACAACAACAGAAAAAAAAATCCCGCAACAAAAATAGATAAGGCTAAAAATAGTTCCAGGTTTGTTTTTTGACCTTTAGACGTGTTTTCTGATTGTTTGATGGGGTACCAAGCCTATACTCAAAGTCTATTTTTGGTATTCCCAGGGACTCCATTTCTTTACTCCCTTTACTGCTCTGTTACGTGTGCTCTGTTACCTTAGTGTTTTGCCCCAGTGTGGTGGAGTCAGATTGGGCACAATTTCCTCACTGTGCCCTCAGTGTGGAATCTCAAAGCAATATGGGTCAGTGAGGGATGTCTTGTCTCATGGCAGGTCTAGCCCTATGGTCCTCTCTGCATTAGTTGCTCTGAACAGGAATATCACTCTCAGGGGTTGGTGGGTGGGCCAGAATGTGTTCCAATCGCTCCTCTTCCCCCTGCATTTGCTCCAGTGTGCTCTGAACTGACATAACCCTCTCCCTGAGCAGTAGCTTCAGTGCTGTCCAATGAAGTGCATTCTTCTGGTGTAAGTGGTTGGGGTGTCTTAGTTGGGATTGGGGTCTGGCACTGCAGAGCTTTCTGCTTCGTGGCAGCATGTCCCATTCACATCTGAGAACACTGGATTGAAGTCTGGTCCCTTTCTGCCTGTCCTGTGGAAAGGTAAAAAACACCCTCCCCTTGTGTGAGTTAGTGGCCTGTTCCCGCACTACCCATGTGTTTCCTTCCTTCCTTCCTTCTTCTTTCTTTCCTTCCTTCCTTCCTTCCTTCCTTTTCTCTCTCTCTCTCTCTCTCTCTCTCTCTCTCTCTCTCTCTCTCTCGCGCGCGCGCTCTTTCTCTTTCTGTCTCTTTCTTTCTTTCTTTTTTTCCTTTTCCCCTCCTATTTATTTGGCTGCTATTTATGTCTGTGGATCCGGTCCCCTGCCATAGTACCTGGACCTCCCCCAGGAATGTATGTATACAGTAGCTTTTCTCCTATGGCCCTGTTTCATTTTTAGGCTTACCTCAGTGCACTCATGTTGTGCTTGTCCTTTTGTTCTTGACTTAGTTCCCTTAGCAAAATTACTTCCAGTTCTTCCCGGCAATGTGCTTCATGTGGTCATCAATACTTTGTATGATGCATGGTTCTCCATTGTATGCATGTACCACCGTTTTTTAATCCATTCATGCACTGATGGAAATTTGGATTGTTTCCAACTCCTTGGAATTGCGAACTGGGCTGCGATGAACATTGGGGCAGATATCTGGCTGTGGTTTGTTTATTGCCTCTTCTGGGTATCTACACTGCAGGAGGATTGCTGGGTTGCATAATAGTTTGATTTACATCTGTTCTAGATGTTGTCCAAACAATATCCATAATGGCTGTACTTAACTATAGGTCTACTTGCATTGGATGAAAGCCCCTCCAACACATGCTACTTTCTGATTTTTTTGAAATGGGTACCTTTTAGGATGTTAGGTAGTATCTCATAGATGTTTTCATTTGCATTTATCTTATAGCTAGCTAAATACTGGGAATATTTTCTCATATGCTTTTGGCCATTTGGGTTTCTACACTTGTGGAACTTCTATTCAGGTCTTTTGTACACTTCCACAATGGACAATTAGTTTTTTTTCTTTTTTTAAGGTAGCAGAGTAATGCAAACAAAGGCCTTTGTCTGATATGGCTAAGGATGATTTGGCTTTGTCTGATTTGGCTAAAGATGCTTTTCAAGTTCAAGGGATCTATTATTACTCTCTTGGTGAATTATTTTGATGTATAATTATTTTGACTTATCTTTCATACATCCCTCTTGTGAATTTGTGCCTCCTCTGTGTTTGTGTCCTTCCCTATTTTTGATAGCCTATGTTTTCCCTGTGCCAAAGTTCTCAGGTTGGATCCAATGCCTTCATTCATGGCCCTAATAGTTTGAGGTTTTACCTTAAGATCTGTGATCTACCTTGAGTTTATTTGTGTGCATGGTGTGAGATAATGGTCTTGATTAATTTTCCTTCAGATAGACATCCATTTTTTTTCCATCACAACTTGTTGAAGAGGGCATCTGATTTCCATTTAATCTTTTGGAGCCTTATCAAAGATAAGTTTTCTGCAGATTGATGATTTTATTTCTGATGTTGCAGTTCTTTTCCACAAGTCTGAGTATCTATAATTACACCCATACCACACACATTTGACTATTGTAGCTGTATAATATGTGCTGAAGTCAGAAACAAAGCCACCCACTCTGCCCTTCTTCTTAAGAAGTTATCTGCTAATTCTGTGCTTCTTCCATATGAAGTTTGTAATCAATTTTTGTAAATCTTTGAAGATAGCTGATATTATGTGCATTGGGTAGCATTAAGCTTATATAGGTCCTTGAGCAGAACTGTCATTTTTACTATATTGAGTCTTCTGATCCAGGAGCATAGAATATTTTTCAATTTGTCGAGGTCACTCTTGGTTTCTTATAAGAGCGATCAGTAATTTTCCTTGTACAAATATTTTCTTTTTTTAGTCAGGTAGAGCTCTGAATATTTCAATTTATGCTTGTCTGTTGTGAAGGGTATTCCCTTTATGATTCTTTCTTCTGTCGTCTTGTTTGATTTCTTTAACAGTCCAATGGATTTCTGTTTGTTGATCTTATACCTGCTACACTGCCATAGTACTCTATTGCTTCCAGGACCCCTCTTGTGGAGCTTTTGGGATTTTCCAAGCCTATACCCATCTGTGGAAACCCACATTAGTTCTGAGGTACTTCTGCTACCACTGAATCCACAAAACTTTCCATTCACAGACCTGTGATTTCCTGCATTCAGCATCATTGCATGTGTTGCATGAGTCTGAAGAGGAATTTTTAAACTGGTATCAGACGTATTCAGGTACTTGTACTAATTCCTTACAAATGACATCAAATTGAATTCAGAAATTATCAATATTATCATTTCTATCACATTGAAGTTATACTGAACATGTTTGAAAAACACAGTAGTACATTGACAGGAAAATGTCAGAATATCAAGTCAGATTTAGATGAGTATATGAGATGAAGAATATTACTTTTGATGTTAGATCTTGGCTAAAAGCAGAGCCTAATGGAAATATATTTATCTATGCTTTATCGACTAGGCCAAGTCTTGGGCTGTGTGAATCATAGCACATTTTGAAAAACATTGTGAAGAATGAGAATTTGAGTACACTTAATTGTGTTCATGTAGAAGCTGTACTTTGACTAAGAAGTAATCATTCAAGCAGAAAAAGGTGGCATTGTGTTAAACTAGTGAGATATAGTCAATGAATATGACCATTGTAGTGACAGTTTACTGTTTAAATTACTCTAGATCTGGATTATATGTCTATGGCTACAAACCTAGTTCTGAAGAAGCTTTCTACTGTGATAATGAATAGAATTATCATGGGATTAAGTCCTTTTCTTAGGAGAAGAGATATAAGAAGTCATCATTTTGTTTCCTTTAGATTATGATCAAGAGAAGGAAAAAAAATCACATCTCCTTCAAAGCCCTATCTCTGTGTATAAGAGCCATCTAAGACATAGAAATAGATCCCAAGATCATTGGAAATGAAGCATGTTTGATATCCTGGTCTAAATTAAAGGACATTGAGAATAGAGAGAGGCACTAGGGGGCTAGGCAACAAAACCATGTGACAGAGGGAAGGATGCAGGTGAAGATCAGTGATCTAGACAAGAAGATCTTGAGACAGACCACAAGAGCAGTGTGTAGACTATGATACTGTGAGGCATCATAGTGGTTGGACATTGGCCCACAGAGGTAGAAGTCAATGGGCCACATGCCTGAATAATTAATGACAAAAGAATGGGCTGACTACTGACTGAGAAGGGCTACTGTTTTCCAATAAATATATCTGCAATGTTTATTGATCCTGACTTGTGGTGACCTGTTAATTCCTCTGGAAGTTTAGTAGCTATGTGTTGGGCTGTGAGTCACATGGTTGGCAGTTCAAAACCACTAACAATTTCACAGGAGAAAGACTAGATTTTCTACTCCAATAAAGAGTTACTATCTTGATAGCAGCTCAAATACTTCTCATACCAACAGTGTTTGGGATACTGGTGTATTAGGAAAATTGATGAAGATAATAGTGCAGTTGACATATACCCCCAGGCCATGATGGACAATGCTGTACTTCTAAGTCTGTATGTTTCTTTCTTTTTTTTTTTTTTTTGGTTTGTTTTGCTTTACAGCTCATAGCTCATTTTTTTGTGTGTGTTCATTTTATATCTTTTCTTTTATATATTTTTCCATAAATATATGCTATGGAAATTATGTGGTCATAAAACCATTTGGGGTGGAAAATTACATTTTCTGAAACACACAGGAGTCACTGAGTCATTATTAACTTGATGACAGGGAATTCATGTGCTTTGTTAACTCTGTTTGGTTTTATTTGTTTGGTTGCTGATTGGTTGATGGCTGTTATTGATGCAACTGATCTAATAGAATTGTGATTCTGTCATATTATGACTGCCAAAGTGAACCTGAGACATGCAAACCCCATGGACAATCAGATGGAGCCTGGGTTCCTACTTAACTCTGGTCCAAACACAAACACCCTTAGTTTTGATAAAGGGCCCTGCTTGACACTCACCTTCATGAAATGATCAGTGTAGATAAGGGTGCTGCTGTAAATAGAGTGTGGTGAAGAAAGTAGATGGTGACCATTTATCAGTGAGAATAATGCCTGGGATCTTAAACGATTGTCTGGGATTTTAAACATTTGTGTCCAAACAAGAAGCCATCTAATGGAGAGTCAACAAATCCACATGGACGAAGCACACAGCTTGTGTGATCCAAAGATGAAAATTAGAAAACCTGAATATGATGAAGGGAAAGTATCAAAGCTAAAATTATGAACATCCAATTTGTAGAAAGCCATAGAAGGGAGTGGAAACCTAAAACCCATCCGCAGAGTATCTGGTCAGACTTATCCACTGGAAGAGCTGCTCTAGCCACAGCCAAGAATCTCAAACAATTTTACCATTAGGCAGATACTCTTGCAATCCTGAATATGCTGAATCACACTTTTTACTTGGTCATATGACCTCCCTACAGACCCAAACTGAGACGGTTCTGTGTGTAAGTCTCTCTTACTTGTTCCACGATAGAAATTTCTTCCCTGGCTTTTGGAATTTTTATAAGGGTGCTTTCTTTCTTACTCGTGATCTGCATTTTGATCTTTATATTATTGTTATTCTTATTTTCTACCTTATTTTTATTTTGGTTCTTATTGTTTCTTTTGGGTTTCCCAGTTTGACACTCACAGAAGGAGTGGGTGCTCAGTGATAATAAATGATACAGGGGTTAATAGGTGGGTCAGGCAGGGTTCTCTTGGAGAAATAAAAATCAGGACACTAGTAATTCTTTTTATATATTTATATATAAAGAAAGGTATATATGATAAGAAAGAAACAGTTAACTATAAAGCAATATAGATTGCTCGGTGCAACTCACTTGCGTGAGGCAACTAGAAGACTGGCAGTCCTTCAAGTCTTGAGGGCCGCTGAGTAGTCCTCTGTAGAGCAATCCAGGTTATCTGGTCACAGGCAGCAAACAGCAGAGCAGGTCGCCAACAGTCAGCCAGATAACAGAGTACAGCAGTCCCCAGCTCAAGAGATATATATCCCAGGAGTGTGGCGAAGTAGGGCTTGAAGGAAACTCAACTCACAGCAACACAGTCCACGATTAGGTGTCCCAAGGGTAGTGTTGCTTGGAAGTTGAGGCACAGGATGAACAAGGGAGCTCTCTGGTCCGAAGATCCAAAAGCAAGAGAGAGGGAGGGACTTGCCGAGTCCTTCCTATCTCTGCCCTTCAATTCATCCCACGTGTTCATGGTGTCACAACAGACCCACCAATCTTCTGTGGCTATGTTGGCATAACAAACCTACCTATCACAATAGTGGATTCTGCTTGGGAGATGGTGATAGGAAGGATAGGGGGGATTAGGGAGTGGGAAATGAAAGCAGGAAGTGGGAGGGAGCACTAGAACTGACTGTGATTATATAAATCATTTTTAAAGTGATTTAACCACAGGGCAGGGTGTTCAAAAATTGATATGGTAATGACTGCGCACTTCTGCTTGACATGATTGAATGATCAAATGATTGAAATATATGCTATGGGCGCTGAGCCCTGGTGGCATAGTGGTTGTGTGCGGGACTGCGGCCCACTGGGATGGAGGTGCAATTCCAGCACACAGGAGCAAAAGCTGGGCCTCCTACTTCCACCACCAGAGGGCAGTGATGCTTAAAAAAAATAAATATATGCTATGGAAATTATGTGGTCATAAAACCATTTGGGGTGGAAAATTACATTTTCTGAAACACACAGGAGTCACTGAGTCATTATTAACTTGATGACAGGGAATTCATGTGCTTTGTTAACTCTGTTTGGTTAACTCCTCTTGTAAACCCCCTTAATGATGAGTATTGTCTGTGAGTTTTATTGCCATTGCAAAGAATTCTAAAACCCAGTATAGAAGAAGAGTACCATGGGAAGAATGGTTAGTGTCAGAATCGAACAAGAGTGGGGAGAAACAGATTTATGAGTCCTATAAGTAAAGTGACCAGATTTTAAGTGGGACACCATTGACTTGGGGGTGGGGGGGAGGGATCTTGATTAAACATTTGGTCTATATGGAGCAACAAAAAATTTCATAGAACACAAAAAATAGTATTGTAATATATTTATTTTAATTTTAAAATACCGCAAGACATTGTTAAATTGTTAAAAAGCGGCACATCTGGTCACTTTCCTATAAGGCCAGTGGCATCATCACACCTGATAACATCGCACAGCTCTCCAAAGAAACACAGCTTCAACCGTCACACTGTGGCTGAGTTAATTATGTGTTTAACCCTTGTGGCTTGTGAATGGTGTTTAATATAGAAGAGACCCTTGACAGAAAACAAAATATTTCCTACTCCTGGAAAAAGGTCAGCAAGGATGGAGGGTAGAGGGAAGTCTGGTGCCTGCCTCTTTGCAATAAGGGAGTTGGAGAAGATAAGCTATATCTCCTTCCCCTGTATCACTCTGAGTCTCTTTCACAACTTAGTTCTGTAGAGAAGAAAAACTAGTGATTTGGTTAGATAGAAATATGATATATAGATAGATGATAGGTGATGATAGATGATAGATAGATAGATAGATAGATAGATAGATAGATAGATATTTAGATCAGTAAAATGGTTCACTCAGTTGCCTATGTGGCTAAATGCAGGCTGGTTCATGTTTGTTGGTCAGATGCTAAACTTGAGGTTTCTGTAGACTCCAGCAGTTTTTAGGATTGAGGAATCACAAGGACAAGACAGGACTGCAGGAAAATTGCTAGGAAACAAGAAGATGAAGCCAGAAAAGCACAGGGTGGTGGATGCAGTGGTCATTGAATCCAAAACCAGCAGGTCAGGCTTGTGGCTACAGAGCTGAAAGGATCCAGCATCAGAAAGTCCAATGGCAGGGCAGCGATAGCTCCCAGGTTTGGAGTACTGTTAACTTTTCCAAGAATTTGAGGATACCTGAACCAGACGCAGCAACCAGATCCAGCAAAAAAGCAGACAACCTTTCCTTACCCTTCTTCTCATATATGAAAAGACCACACCCCTGAGGAAATTTCTACGAAATTGCAGTAAAACTCCTGCTCTTACAACTGCTTGGCTGCTCACAAAATATCTAATCATAGAGCTAATTATACTGTGTTCAGTCACATCATGGGGGATTACTTAGTCTTAACTATCAGACCACAAAGAATCCTATCACATGCAAGTTGAGAAAAAAACATAATTATCACAGATATGTGCACAGTTTGTAATCAGAGAATGTCAGAGTTACACACCAACAGAAAGGAAACAAAAATCCTCATAACCGGACCAAGACAACGTCATGAAAAACAGATAGATAGACAGTCTCAAGAACTTTGTTCCACATTGATTCAAAATCTTTGACTTGAAAAGAACAAATCTGTGGTAACACATATTTTCAAATGATTTAATGGCAAAGGTATCTCTTTAAATCCCTGTCGTAAACCATGGAGCTTTCAATAGTCACTTATACATATATAAGTTGGACAGTGAGTCTTTTAAGCTTGATACATTTGAAGCATGATGCGGTGAAGAATATTTTATGTTCTCTGGCTGTCAAGAGCATGACAGACTTGTACTGGAAAAAGTATAAATAAAATAGTCTTTGGAAACAAAAGTAATGAGGCTTTTCATCATGTGATTTGGACATGTTCCTGGTGGAACCACTCCCTACAGAAGGACAACATGTTTGGTAAAGTAGATAGTCATTGAAAAAGAACATGAAGGCCATCAGTGACTGCAAAAATGAGCTCAAACCTGGAAATATTTGTGAAGATGAATACAGATAGTAGAATGTTTCATTCTATTGTATGCAGGGTTGCTGTGAATTGGAACCAACTTGATACAAAAAAATAAAATTAAATACACATAACTAAATAGATACATAAGGAGGTTGGCAGGACTATTTAAGCATTGGACTACTCTCTCCTAAGTCCTGGTTCAAAACCATTAGTCTCATCTATGCAGAAAAATGAGACTATTTCCATTAAGATTTAGTCTCAATAAAATTATATAGAATTATGTAGAATAAGTAAATTAGCTAGATGGTACTAGGGTATGTATCACATTAATACACAGAAATCCACTGTTGAATTGATTTTCCCTCATAGCAACCACCTAAGTTGGCTTCATAAGTTTCTAAAGTTAGAAACCTTTCCTGAAGCAGAAAGTTCTAGTGAGAGAGTTGTCTGATGTTTCCAAGTACTCCCTCTTTAGCATTACGCACCTTTGCCTTCACCTTGCAATGCCTGAAACCTCTTCTTTCAAAAACTTTCATTATAATCCCCTTCTCTTGCTGCACTTGAAGCTTTTATATCACTCCAAAGCTGTTGAGACTTTTCTTGCACTTGAGAAAGTCTAAATAAGGACCGTATGTACCTTTACCAAGTTATCTTCATATTTGACCTAAGAAGACACTTTCAAGTGTATTTTGTAACTCGCTGCTAGAGAAGCTTTTTTTTTTTTCCTTCCTGTAAATGGCTATTGGAAACCTAACAGCATTCAAAGGTTATATTGGGTAACCACTCCTAATGTGATGCCTGGAGCCACTTCTCATTGGTGAGAGGTGTGAGACTCGCTGGTAATAAAGATGTGTAGGGCCTATGCAGCCCAATGGTGAGACATCTATGACCCTTGTGTGTAATTCAAGGACTTGTTACATGTATAAATGTTGGATGACTTTTTAAGTGTTTGGTTGTTTACTGGGAGAATATGTTAGGGTATATAGTTCACCGTATATCTTGAAAGAAAAATGTATTTCTTTAGATTTTAGTACGAGACAATTCAGATATACCTTTTTAGTTTCCACAACCTGACATTCTTGTCTATATAACAATTTTATAATTTGAATTATTATATATATTTAAAGTTATCTTTTGTTTATATGTTACTTTTTAATACCACTCTGCTGCACTTTAATTTCACGTAAGCAGAACTGGTTTCTAAAATTCCTTTCCAGGTACCTCTGTATCTTTTGAAATTAGTAGAGTTTAAGGATGTATGGAAAGGCTTACTATTTGTAAATACATTATTTCAGATTATATGAGTCTTTAATTTTATAATAGCTTTCTTATTTTTGTATTTATTAAAACAAAGTGTTCAAAACTGAGTAATTGCTGGGAGAAGGCTTGCAGATCCAGATCTCATAGCTTTGGAATTTTGACATAAAGTTTTTCCAAAAAAACTAAATATTGTCAATTGTCATAACACTATTCCAGCATATATATGTAAAATTATGTAGCCAAAGTGTGATTATGAGACTTGTTAGACAGGGTTCTCTATAAAATGGGGACATGGCAAGAATCATCACCTCTGCATCTTTCAAGTTTTTGATGGTGGCATTGATCTCTGAAATCCCTCTAGGAAGGTGGTACTGCTTTTGGCTTTCTATTTTTCTAGGCAATGGCAGTTTTAAGGGTGTCCACTTGGCCTTTCCCACCATGATAGCTCTTATTACACATTTCAGGGATACAATATAGAGGTTCTGCCAGTTACTAACTATGTCTATTCCAATAGTGTATTCTAGAACTGGGAAAATAACCACAGGATGGGTTCGGGGACCCACCGGACCCACAGTGAGGCATACCTGAACTAAAACTCTATTGATAATTTGACATCCATAGCCCTCACTCTGACTAGCAGGTTTTTGAAACACATTGGGTCTCCTGGAATTAGTGTCAGTTCAGAGCCAGTGTCCAGTAATCCCTGAAAAGATGGATTATTTCCTTGTTCCAGTGAAAGTCACTCTTGTGAATGGCCAAAGGTCCATTTGGGGAAGACTAGAAGAAAGACTAGCAGAACAAACCTTCAATGATATAGCAGGCTTCTCCTTCAAAGTGACCTGTCCTAACTCTCATTCAGTGGGTTGTGGGTCTTCCAGGTCTGGGAATTCATTGAGTGATCTTTCACTCACGGAGACACCATAGCTATGCAGCCAATCTCAAAGGCCACATGAGACAGGTTGCTTTGATTACTACAGAAACCTGGCTGCCTATTATAACCAAATCGACCTTCTCTGGTGATTCAGTGCTGACAGTTACCCTCTACCACCACAGGGTCCAATCCCCATTGTGGGAAACTGTTCAAGTTTGCATAAGGCAGTTCTCACTGTTAATCTTGGTGCACATAAAATAACAATTAAAAGAACCTTCAGAGACACTGGGGCCCAATTCACAAACTAGTTCCTTATGGTTTGGTGAAGGGTATTTCCCATGATACCCTTTTTTTGGTCTATGGGAGTATCCTGATAGATCCATTCCAATATATCCATTTCCCTAAACTGTTGAGTGTCTTCTTCTAGAGTGTACCAGATAGGTCAGGCACCTCAAGTTAGTAGAGCATAGACAATCTGGCACCCCATGCTTTAGTGAACCAACCAAATAATGAATTACCCTATTTTTTGGACAATAAGGCCCACTTTTCCCCCCCCAAAAAAGTTGGGGAGAATGTGGTGTGTCTTATGGTCTGAAAGTGTGGTACCCCAAAACATTTTAGTATACTGGTACTATTGGGTTAAGAATATATTTTCTTGTTTTCCTGCTCTAAAAAGTGGGTGCGTCTTATGGTCATGTGTGTCTTATGGTCAGAAAAATACTGTATATCATCTCTTAGCCACTCTTGCTGGGACATTGAAAGAAGAATCTGTGCTCAGGGGTCCCATATCCAAAAATTCAGACTGCTTTAATATTACATTTCTTGCATCAGCATCCCATTCCCTTAGTAACTATTTCCTGGGATATTCCCGAGGCTTCTGCTTGTATGTATTTGAAAGCTCAAGTTAATCTTTGTGAGCGTAGCACCTTTCTTTTTGGGTAATCATCTCAACTTCAAATTTAGGAGCTTTCAGAGCCATAAATTTTAGTCACAGCTCGAGAGGAAATAATGGGTGGCAAGGGTCTTTCCTGGGTGTTCTCAGCAATATCTTCAAGACATCTCCCTCAGTCAGTGCTACAGATGCCGCCACACCAGGCATTTCACCTTGATCAGTTTGGTTAATCTGCTCAGGTGTGAGTTGATTTCTTGATAGTGATTTAGTACCTTCAGGTAGGAGGGGGAATCTATTGACTGGGCTGGCTCAGTTGCTTCTAGAGGCTCAACATCCTCTTCTGGATCATCAGCTCATATGTTCCCATCCCATGTTTCAGGGTCCCCACTTTTTCCTATCAATGTCCTCTCTTTGGTCTCAGACACTGCTCCAGATCTGCCATTCAGCTGATGTTGTGATTCAGTCACTCACGTGAGACTCTGGGCCTGGTCAGAGCAAGGTCAGCTCTATTGCTAGAGGTGAGAAGGCTCTCCTTTGTAGCACAGGCAGAAAGTTCCCTGTCTGTAAGTTGGCACCTGAGGCAGGCTTCTGAGGCATGAGGCCATCGCTCCTTAATCACACTTTGAAATGTCGGGGGGACCAAATAATCAGCTTCCCTTTACTTGCCAGCCTGACAAAACTGCTGGAAAATATCAAACACACAATCACCAGAGTCTTTCTTTAACCTGCATCCCTTCTCTCAGTGGTGACACTCTCGATATTAGCTTTGCTTTTTCACACCATGGATTAGTAAGAGTGGCAGATTTATCCATGCCTTTAGGTGTAGAAATAATGTTATCAGTGCTGGTAAGACTAATTTGACTTGAGAGACAATTTAAGAAGCCCATGTTTATGATTTTATTTCTCTAAAAGAACTCCTGGCACCAATTGTGTTAGACAGGTTTCTGTAATGAAACAAAAAAAAAAAAAAAAGGACACTAATAATTTTATATTGATAGATAATATAAGAATAAACATTTAATTAATCTTTAATGCAGTACAAATGACTCAGTATAACTCATGTCCCTGAGACAGCTAAGACACAGGAAGTCCTTCAAGTCTTGAGGGCTACTGGGTAGTCCTCTGTAGAGCAATTCAGGCTATCCAGCCACAGACGGAAAATAGCAAGGCAAGTCACCAACCATCAGCCAGATGACAGAATCTGACACATCAAGTGATGTATATGCCAGTAGCATGGCAAAGCATGTCTTGAAGGAACCTCAAATTACTGCGAGAGTCCATGAGCTCAATGTCCTATAGGTAGTGTAGCTTCAAATGGAGGCACAGAACTAGCAAGGCAGCTGGCTGCACCCTGCTGCAATGATCAAAGAGCAAGAGAAAAGAAGGGCAAGACTCACTGTGCCATTTATCTCTCCACACTGCACTCATTGGCCACGTTGGCACAATGAGCCTACCTATCACAGAGACTCTTCAGACAAGTAATAGGAACACACATAAATCTCATTTGCAAAGAAAAACACAACTGAACTCTCCATATGACAACCTAGCAAGTATATCCACGTCAGACCAAAAGGTATCCCTATTATTAATCATTTTATCCATTATTTTTGGAGATAAATAGAGGAATTGCATTTATAATTATAATTGGGACATATCTGAAATGGAAAGGAGAAAATTAATATCTACATTATTCTATAAATCAAAGTGGCATGATAGAAAAGCTTTTCCTCCTGGGCTAACTGAGGCAGGCTTAACTGTTCATAGTATTCAATTTAGCCCTTAAAAACAAGTAGAAATAATGTAAGTAAACATAAATATTGCTCTAAAAGCTAGGATGGGAATAGGAACCAGGACAGAGGAATAATAGAATATTTCTGAGAGCAATTACAAGGTTTATTTGATATGCAGACTTGAAAATATTTATGAATCCTGCTTTCAGATAGAAATGAATATTGCTTTTATTTTATACTTGAGAAAACATATCAAGAAAAATCAAATCCCATGCATAAGTAAACACAGTTATGAAGTTACTATGTCACCCTTCATTCCAAGTTACACTTGCATAGATTGTGTCAAAGAATACAATACAGTGTATTATGAAATTGCAGAAAAATCTAGGGAAAATATAAAACTTTTTATGGCAACAGGTGTCCTTTCAAATTTTAATGAGGGGAGTTATGGGTATTTTCATTAGTAAGATTGCCATATGCCATAGTATATGGTGATTACAAAAAGATCTCTATTAGATAGCAAACCTATGTTTAAAATATTCCTATTATCATTAGACAGGGTTGATCGTGTGCTTTTGTTTATTTAACTTTGAAAAATATGTTCAGCCATTGCATGTTACAGATGCTAATGTTGGTAAGCAACATTTATGAATAAACAGAGTAAAGAAAACTTCTTTGTTTATAGCCTCCCATATGCCTCATATACCACTATATGAACTATATAAAACTTATGTCAAAGTCATTTCTCAAAATGACTAAGACATTTTGCTTAATGTCTTTGATGACAGTAAGGGAATAACAAATTTACATGAAAAATAGCATTTAAATAATGACACGACATGGTAAATTTGTCTTTAACTAATGCATGAATTAATTTTAAATATCAATCTTAGTTCAGGTTTTCAATAACCATTAAATCTATCTTCATACATTCTGTAAGGCTGTTTTAAACTATACGGACAACATCCTTTTATTGAATATCTTTAAAAGGAAAATAACTGCTTTCTGTTTTATAGATGCATTTTACTATATTTTTTATAAAGAATCTAGTTTTCTAAGACACCATATCAAAATTGCACATCATATTGAGAGAAGGGGGAATTCAATTTCTCTCACAATTATATATTTTCCTTATTGTATTCCCTTATATCCTGGTTAAAGGAACTTTCTAAAAAAACTGTAAATTTTAATAATCTGTTATTTTCTTTCCATATAATTTGTGTTACATAGACCTATTGCTCTATTCCCATAATTGTGGGGAGACTGAGAAATCCTAGAAACTTGATTTATCATGTGGTAGTTAGATAATTTGTTGTCAATTTGAGACTTAAAAGTGAAGGGTTAGGGCTTGGCCTGTCCATAAGGTTGCAGCTTGATGATCTCCTTTGGGGGTGCCAAGAAGATAAATAGCTCACTGGAGGCAGACACATTCTAAATCCCTGTGAGACATTACTGATGAGGAACTTGATGGAGCCATGCTGATGCAGCCAGGGCCCAGAGCTGAAGGAGTCCCTGGAAGACCCATGCTAGTACTGACATGCTTCCACAACACTGGAGCCAGAAAACGTCCCACCCACTGGCCTGCGCTCTTCCTGCATTCTGCGTGATTGCATGTGTTTCATGAGTATGAAGAGGAATTTAAGATTGATAATGGACAGATGGGCTAATATAAGACAAACAGACTTGAACTGGACTGAGCTGGGCTAGTTTCTCAATAGTCAATGGCTCTTTGATATAAAACTCCCTTTTACACACAGATGAATGTCTCTGGCTGCTTCTCTATCATTTCACAATAAAAAATTTGTAAGATTAAAATCTGTATACTGGCTCTTGCCTAGTAGACTTTGATGTGCAAATGTTCGTCTGTTCTCTTGCCATAAACACTATGCACCAAGTGTTTATCTGCTTATTGACATTTCTAAAAGATACTACTACCTATTAAAATCATTTTATACTTTCATCAGATTATTATGCACTTAAATATAAACTAAGGATTTATATAAACTCAAAACTATATGTTTCCCTTCTAATAGTTCTTGTTCCACTTTGGTAAGGATATCTGAGATCAGAGCATGGCTACTAACTTCAGGAATATTGCAGTGGAGTTTTTGACTAAAGAGACTCATTGTCATATTACTCAGACTCATATGGATATATACCATGGTTTTATAAAATTGTGAAATATGTTGAAAATGGTCTGTTTTTTTTTCTATTAAAATAGTTGTTTCAGTTGGGGGCCCTGGAGCTTCCATCTCGTAGTACTGCGAGGAACAGCAGACTGAAACAGTGCTCGGCCCGGGTCCAGTTCTCAGTTGTCCTCATGTCTGAGCGTAGTTTCAGCCACAAGGTCAATCCACTTGCACAGAGGCGTTCTTTTTCATGGCCCCTCAATTTAGCAAGCATGAAGACCTTCTCCAAGGTCGGATTTCTTCTAACAATGCTCCAAAGTGTGTAAGACCAAGGTTTTCTATCTTTGTCTTTAAGGAATGTTTTAGCTATGCTCCTTCCAAGACAGACCAGTTTGTCCTTTAGTAGACTTAGACTGTGGGACGTTCAGTCATCTTTCTTGGCACCACAATTCAAATGTTTCAATTCTTCTTGATCTTCTACTCTTTTGTTAACTATTGTGTTTATCCATCATCACATTAAGGATTAAAAATTCTTTCCCTGCTCCATACTTTACCAGAAATAAGTTTTATTGTGAGTGGTCTGAGGATGTATAAAGGAAAATTTTATATTCTTTACTGAAAAAAATTGCCTGAACTTACTCCATTAATATTTTTCTACCAAGCTGCAGCCCAAATGTGGAAATATTTTTAGCTTTCTCATGCCACTGTCTAGCTTTTGTACACATTTTAGGAGATTGAAAATCCCATGACTCCCCAGAAACACTTCAATCATTAACATGACATTTTTCCTTTAGCACATTTTCAAGGAATCTTTTGCCATTGGTCTGTCTAGGAACTCACTGCTGACTCATAGTGACCCCATGCTTGCTTCTGAGACAGTGCTAGTCTATGGAGCAGAAAACCCAGATTTCTTTCACAGAACTGATAGTGTGTTCAATAGCTCACCATGAGGCTCACAACCCAGTGCGGAACCACCATGCCACCACAGCTCCCGAGAGAGGGGTACACCATTTAGCTTATTTCATCTTGACATTCCACATGGATAGCATCAGTTGACTCACCTTTATTCTTGACACAGTTAATTGATCCAGCAATAAAAATTCATTTGCATTTTCATTTCATTTTTTTGTGTGAAGCCCACAAGTAAGGGAGAGACTTGTTTCCAGTGTATTTTCAGCCTAATAGTAGGTATGCTTGAAAGGAGAAGTCTACACTCACAGTAGATGGTTATAGCAAAATATGCACAGATTTGGAGTTTGAAAGACAAAAAGAAAGACCAGGCTCAGCATATCCCAAACTGAAAGAACTGAAACAAAAAAAAATCAAGCTTCTAGTTGAAATATTTAAGATTCTATGGCAAAATAGTGAACAATGCAGGAAGCATCAAATAACAGATAGAAGAACAGTACCCAAAAGAACTGTCAAACATCTGATCATTTTAATAGGTAGCTGATGATTAAGAATGAACGATACTGAAAGAAACTGGGCTGAGGAAATTCACAAAAAATAGGGCACCAAGAAATTACTGAATTCAAGAAATGAAATGTTTTAAAATGCTAGTGAAGGACTAGAAGCACTCCATTACCTAGACTAAGAAAATTGCAGTAATTTACAGGAAAATGTGCCCATTTCAAGAAAGGAATGAAAAAATATTGAAGACTATGATTAACATCCCATACAAGTAACAATATGCTGAAGATAAATGCAAAAGGCTTGCAGCAGTGTATTTGAAAGCTTCCATAATTGAAGCTGGAATATCAAGAGAACTTGGAATAAGGGATATACTTTATTACATAAGAGGGAACTTTGCTGAAAACAGAGAACATCAGAAAGATGTTTACTTGTGTTACATTGTCTACACAAACACATTCAATTATGAATATCATAACAAACTTTGGATAACAGTGAAAACATTGGGGATTTCAAAATTCCTATGTATTATGCTCATGGAGAAATTGTTCATGGATCCAGAGGCAGTCTGTTGAAAATAGTAGGGTAATAATGTGTGAGTTAATATAGAGCATTGCATCTCTTTCATTTATTCACACTGTTTGCTGAGCAAATAATCTGAAAACCAGGAAAATATGAGCACAAATGAGGCATCAGAATTGAAAGAAGGCTTCTTAACATCCTGCTATATGCAGATGGCATAGCTTTGCTGAAACTAAGAAAGCCTTGAAACTCTTACTGATGAAAATCATGAATTGCAGCCTTCCATATAACTTATAAATCAATGCAAAGAAAATCCAAGTTCTCACGTATCGACCAATAGACAACATCATGATATATAAAGAAGAGATTGCATATTTCAAAATTTTTTGTCTTGGTTGGTTTTATAATACAAGTTTATGGAAAAAGCAGTTCAGATAACAAATGATATATCCTGGAGATCTGCTGGAAAACACTCTTTAAAGTGTTGCAAACCTAGGTTAGTCTTTCATCCATTGTTGGGTTGCCCATCCCCCTAGGAATAAGTTATGTGTACATCATTGTGATCAGTTGCTCCATTCTGGCCTCACCTTCCCCTTACCTTCTCAATATCTCTATTCTCATTACTAGTCCTGAGTGGTTTATCTGTCCTGGATTCCCTGTGTTGTGAGTTCTTCTCAGTAGCAGTAGCTCTGGTCTAGCCTGATTTGTTAGATAGAATTGAGGTCATGATAGTGCAGGGGAGGAAGCATTAAAGAACTAGACTCTAGTTTGTAAAATTGTGTGTTTCATTGCTGGCTCATCTATTTCTTGTGTGACCTTTCTGTGAGGGGATGTGCAATTATCTACAGATGAACTTTGGGTCTCCGCTCTGTGTTTCCCCACATTCACATTGATAGGATTTTAAAAGATATTTTACTTCATTTTATTGGGGGCTCTTGCAGTTCTTGTTACAATCTATACATATGTACATTTTGTCATGCTCATGTATACAGATGCTATCATTTTTTCAGAACATTTTCCTTATACCTGAGTCCCTGATTTCAGCTCTTCATATTTCCCCTCCCTCTCCCATGCACCCTTGATAATTTATGAATTATTCTTTTTTGCATATCTTCCATTGACTGCTGTCTTATTTCACCCCCTTTTCTGCTCTCTGTCCCTCTGGGATGGGGGCTATAAAAAATCACTATGATAGATTCACCCTTACTTACCTAGTATTGCAGCTCCACGTATTGGTCATGAGAAGTTTATCTGTTCTGGATTCACTGTGTTGTGAACTCTAATCTGTATCAGTGAAATGTTCTGGTCCAACCAGCTTTGTAAGATAGAATTGGAGTAATAGTAGTGGGGGTTGGGAGGCATTAAAGAGCTAGAAGAAAGTTGTGTGTTTTATTGGTACTTTACTGCACCCTGACTGACTCTTGTCTTCATTGTGGCTATTCTGCAGGGGGTGTCCAATTGATTAGTGATGCGCTTTCGGTCTCTCCTCTGCTCATACCCCCATCCCATTAATATGCTGTTTGTTTGTTTGTTTGTTTTGTTCTGGATCTTTGGTGTCTGATACCTGAACCTATCAACACCTCGTGATCATACATTGTGATGTGTTTATTCCATGTGGGATTTGGTCCTTCTCAGCTAGATGTTTGCTTGTTTATTTTCAAGCCTTTAAGACAGGGGTCCTTAAACTTTTTTAAACAGCGGGCCAGTTCATCCTCTTCCAGACTGTTGGAGGGCTGGACTATAGTTAAAAAAAACAAACAAACTATGAACAAATTCACAGTGAGCCCAGGATGAGTTGACTGTTAAACAGGACAGGCAGTGCTGGATAAATGTCCTTGGTGGGCTGCATGTGGCCCACGGGCTGTACTTTGAGGATGCCTGCTTTAAGATCCCAGATGCTGTATCTTTTGATAGAAGGCCACTGTATGCTCTCTTTATCATATTTGCTTATGCAATCATTTGTATTCAGCTATCATGTTGGGAATGACATGGGGGGAAATATATATGTGTGTATATATATGTGTATATGTGTATATATATATATATATATATATATATTCATGAAGGCGAGAGGGAGGAGGGGGGGAAATGGGGACCTGATATCAAGGGCTCAATTAGAAAGAAAATGTTCTGAAAATGATAATGGCAATGTATGTACAAATGTACTTGACACAATGGATGGATAGATGTATGGGTTGTGATAAAAACTCAAAGAGCTCCCAATAGAATGGTTTAAAACAAACAGACAAAACAAAAATTATATCACTTTGTGGACTAGGTATGCCTTACACATGCTGTGTTAGTCCGGATAGACTAGAGGAAGAAATTTCAGAGACACGCATAATAGGTATAAGGAAAGGGTTTATATACAAAAGAAATGTGACACTAAGAAGGCATCCCAATCCAGTCCAGTGCAAAGTTATAAGTCCAATATTAACCCATATGCCCGAAATCAGTTTATAAAATCTCCTTCCAACTCAGGAAGTCACAGGTCAGTGGGTGCAGAATTCTGGCTCTGGCAGGGGTTTCCCCATGGTTCCTCACTTCCAGGGTTCAGGTCCATCAACAGCATGCCACTCCAGCTTCGGTGATCTGTCTTCATCAGGGCAAAGCCATGTGGTCTCTCCACTGGCTATTCCAGCCTCCCAGATGCCGCCATTCTGTGTTGCCTGTGGTTAATCATCTCTGATACTAATTCCCAACAACTGGGGAAGATAGCTTCTCATTTTCACAAGGGAAATACCACGAGATTTCCCAGAAGTCTCAGGTGAAAGCCATGCCTACATAGAGGCCTCATCGGCTACTGAATGGCTATCTCCAGATTAACAGGCTAGACCCCACCCCTACATTTCAATCATAAAATTAACATAAGCACATGACTGACTGCCACACACGCCATGATATTCTTTATAACACTTTTCATGGGAAAGCTAGATAGTGATAATAAAAACATACAATTTCTGTATCTCAATTATGAGGTTGACAAAGAATAACAAAAGTCCTGTGTATTGCCAGAAGAACCAACAAATAAATCTGTCTTAGATGAAGTACAGTTAAGATGCTCCATAAAACAATGATAACAATATTTTGTCTCTTTGCATGGGGACTGCGGACCACTGAGATGGAGGTTCAATTCCAGCAGTGGCTCCACAGGAGCAAAGACTGTGCCTCCTACTCTCACCAACAGAGGGCAGTGATGACCCCCCAAAAAAATAACAAAACAAAATAAAACAAACAAACAAAAAACAAACAAAATTTTGTCTCCTGTATTTAGGACATGTTACCAGAGAAATAACTCCCTGGAAAAGGACATCATGCCTAATAGAGTATCAGGAAGAAAAAAATAAAAGGAAAGCACTCCACAAGATAGAATAGCACAGCAATTACAACTTTAGGCTCAAACATTTGTGCTGTGTACAGGGTCCCCTTGAGACAGAACTGAAAAGGGACCTAACAGTAGCAGCATATCAATTTAAGGCCATTGCACATTGATATTTTATTTAAAAAAAAACCAAAAACTTTGTAATAGACATACCCTTACCAACTTGAATTCTTGTGTCATTTGCTCAATTTAGCAGTAGTGCAGTCATGATGCTCCTAGGTAAGGAGGATTGGATTGCTACCCACAAAATCAGTGGTTCGTACCCACTGCTCATTTTGGACTGGGATATATGAGATCACCTGTTCTTAGTGATGTTTCCAAAGGCCCCGACGCTCCATGTTGGGTCACTCTGAGGGAGAAAGAACTTGATGATAGAGGATTTGTTTGGGGGCTTCTAGCTAAGGCTGACCCCTAGCGCCTTGAGGCTAATGACTTTCCCTGGGCATCCTTCGGTGTGAGCACGTGTTCACGTGAGGCACAGCTGGAATTCAGGAGTATGTTCCTGAATCCAAATCAAATCAGTGAAGTTACATGGATCCTAATTAATATCTCTGTCTCTGATAAATTAGTCTTCTTTGTCTTAGGACTTGATACCAGTCTGAGGAAATGAGATTATCGTAGGCTGTCCACCATCGGTTCTCATTGCTTTTACTACAGTATCCTAAATTACTCAGGACATTTAAAAAAGTATTTTATAATATTTGTGTCTTAGCTTATATTTTAAGTTAGATGCTATATGAAAATGGGCAGAGTTCATGAACCCATAAAAATAAAATATATAAATGAGTATCACATTTATAAAAATATTTATTACATATTGAACATTTGAGATTATTAAAATAGATATTGTTTAAAAAGCAGTAATTGCTTTCTCATTTTTTTAATTTGCAGAAATATGACTAATCAGTTTTAAATATGTTACACGGTGTCTTTTTAATTGTGTATATTTTTTCCCATTGCTTCAACACAATTGTCACAAAGTTAGCTCAAAAGAACACAGATTTTTTATTTTTCAGTTTTACACAATTTTAAATTGCCTCTTACTGACATCAGCAGGTCTGTATTCTTCCCTGGACAAGCTAGGATGAAATCCACTCCTTGACTTCTCTAGCCCTAGAGAGGCCACCTGCATTTCCCACTTGTAATTTAGTTCATTTTTAATGCAAGAAATGGTAAATATAATTTTCTCACACTTCCAACTGTTTAGTGCTTTGAAGAAACAAAATTATTTGCTCTTAAAAACTTGTGTGATAGATTGCGCTCACCTTGAATATCTAGACTGATCTTATAAACAAAATAGTTAACCTTAATTTTATCCACTGCTTTGTAAGAAAAGATACACATTTCAAGAATTATAGCTGGACTTCTTGAGAGAATATTGCATGTGCAATTAAGAATCGTATCTTTGCAAATGTCTTCCCTATCTTAAGGACCAGTCTTTTTGTTGCTGTTACCCCATGCCAGTATGTGTGTTCCCAATCATGGTGACCAACCATCCTTACTAAGAACTAAGCACTACTGATCTTGTGTTCCCTGCCACACAGTCAGTGCAATACTTAGCCCATTGTTACAGCCATTGTATTGGTCCATTTCATTGAGACTCTTCCACTTTTTCTTTCATCCTTTTCTTTAGCAACCATGATAGCATTTAGGGATTATTCCCATATCGTACATGTCTGAAGTGATATGAGGCTTCATTCGCTTGCTTCTATTGAGAATTGTTGTATTTCATCTCAGACTGTGAAATTCCTTTCTTGGATACCCATGGTATATTTAATACATACCACAATTCTAATGCACCCATTCTTCTTCAGTATCCTTTATTCATTTGGTCCAACCTCACATGCATATGAGACACCTGAAAATATCATAGATATTTGATAGTTTGATTGCAAATTCAAGAAAATTGAAATGCTTGCCAACCTTTAAGTTTTCTTATTATCAAGATATTGGTATTGGTCTAGTTTTGAGGTATAGTCAATAGAGAAGATTGCAGTTTTTCATGTCCATCTGGAAATTTATCAAGACCTCTAAATTTAGTGTCATGTATATCAACTATATTTTGATGCAATTTATATATATATATACACACATACATAGTGTCATATATACAATTAAGATATGATATAAAATAGTTTCAATATCCTAAAATTAGTGCAATCATTGATAATTATTATTTGACCCTTTGATTGTTTTACTTCCCTATAATTTTCTTTCCCAGAATGTCATATAAATAGCATAATGTAGAATACAGTGTTGTCCAATTACTGTTTCACAGCATTATGAAGTTGAGATTCATCAATGACTTTTATCAGCACAGTATATAGCATTTTGTTTCATCAACTTTTTTTCAAAGAACAAGTTTACACATGCTATAGTTTTTAATAAATAAATCTATTGTATTACATATTTATTCTATTACTCTATACTTTAAAAAATTCCAGCACAATTATATTTGGGGACAGAAGCTTTGAAATAGTTGGGTAAAACCCTAGAACCTTCATTTATATACTATGTAAAACTGCTAAACTTTTTAAAAATTCCCAAAATGAATTTCAAAGTAATTATTTTATTTTCCATATTCACTAATATTTAATTTCTATTCCTTGTCATTAATTGGTACTATAGATCAGATAGTTTTTAGCTAGTATTATCTTGCAGTGCTGTAGATTATTTAACTGACACTTCTAGCTGTAGTCATTGTAACCCTCAATAGACACTTTTTTTAATTGGCTCTACTTAAGAGAAAGTGGGGAAAGTTGCTCCCAGGATTCCATGATGTTTGTTACGAGATTAATTGTAGTAGTCAAAGCTTGGGACTATAATGTGGGGGTTAATCAATGTTGCCATCATGGCAGGTATCAAAGGTTCTATCTCAGAAGCAAGATGGGCCACCTTACAACTCTAAGAAAAAGAAAAAAGAAAAACGAAGACTTGGGAATGGAGTACATCCTTTTGGAATACAAGATTTCTGCTTGTCGAACTTATTCCATCAGAAGACAAATCTCTGGTGCCAGAAAGTTTGCAAAAGAGCAGCAGCAGCTGAACCAAGTCCCAAAGCCTGCTCCTGAGAATTCGACTTCTGACCCCAAATAATGAGGACATGTGAGTAACTTTGGCCAGGAGACTTGGTCGTAGAGCAAGATGTCTCAGCACTTAATTGGGGAGAGTAAGGTTATTGACCACAATTTGTCAGTTAGTTTGTCACACTGTGGTGGCTTAGATGATCTTGTGATGTTGAAAGTTTTAAGTGGTATTTCAAATGCCTGCAAAGTCACCCAAAGACAGACATAGAAAGACTGGGTTCCCTCCTTTTAAGGAAATAGCCACTGATGTTCATATGTGTAGCTCGGGAACATTTTCAGATACTGGATATCTAAAGAATGGAAGTATATCATTATCTGAGGTAGTCCCAGAGTACAACCATTTTAGGGCTATAGGCTCTTGATTTGTGATTGGAGGTGGGGGAGGACTGATTTCTCAGAGTAGAGTAGACCAGGGTGACATGACTGGCATCAAACCTGTGAGACTCGAGTAGTTGTGATATTCATTTGCTGATGGAGAATGGATCGAGGTAATGAGATACAGCTGTAAAAATTCACACTTGAATTTAGAGAACATCTCTAGAGCACATTTGATGCATTGAACACAAATGATAGAAGACTGTATGACCTGTGGGAGAACAACTAAAAACACCATTCGTAAAGAAAGCAAAAGGTCACCAGGGAGATGGGAAGGGCAGAAAAAGATTAAAGTGAATGTCAAAAGAGACGCTGAGACTTGCTCTTCATTGTGGAATAACTAAAGATGAAGGATGGTAAAGAAAGGATGAAGCTGGATAGACATTCTCAAAGGGTAGCTTGAAAAGACTAAGCCAACTATGATAATGGAATGCATAAAGATCTGGAAGTAGAAAATCATATTCACCACATCTCAAACTGAAAGAACTGAAGGGAAAAAAAGAGAAGTTGTCAAGGTTCAAGTTTCACTCTTGATTCTATAGGCAAAGTATTGAAGGATATTATGAGAAGATAGAAAGAATACACAGAATAGCTGTACCAAAAATAACTCTGCAACAGTCCACTATTTCAGGAAGAAGCACATGAGCAAAAATCAACGGTGCACAAGGAAGTAGTTAAAGCAGCACTAAATGAACTGACCATTTGGAATACCGAATGGTTCAGCAAGTGGATAGAACACTGGAAGCAATCACTCGTCTGTGCTAGGAAATTTGGAAGACAGATATTTGGTCTACCTACAGATATTTGGAACAAGATTCATATTTGGGCCCATTGCAAAAATAAAAGGTGAACAAACGAAAACCCCAAATATGGAAAAATATCACTGATATCACATGCAATTAAATTTTTGCTGAAGATCATCCTACAAGAAGCATAGCAGTACCTTGAGAAAACTTCCAAAAGTTCAAGCTAGATCCCAAAGAGGATGTGGAACAAGGGGTGTCATTGCTGATAACAGAAGACTCTTGGCTCTAAGTAAACAATACCAGGAAAATGTTTACCAGTGTTTTATTTATTATGGAAAGACATCCAACTATGTGGACCTTAATAAACAATTAATAACCCTTTGAAAGAACAGGAATTACGGAACACATCATTGTACTCCTGAGGAACTTGTACATCAATCAAGAGGTAGTTGTGCAAACAGCCCAAAGAAATACTGTATAGTCAAAATCAGGAAAGGTGTGAGTGCATGCTTAATCAATCTGGACACTGAGAAAATTATCACAGTATCTGGATTACATGAAGAATCATATGGCATCAGGATTGGAGGAAAGCGTATTAACAACCTGGATATGCAGATGACACAATCATGCTGAAAGTAGAGCACTTGCATCTCTTGCTGATTAAGATTAAGGATTTCATCCTTCACCGTGCACTATGATTCAATCTAAATGAGACTCAAATCTCTGCAATTGCCCATGATCAAGGGAGAAAAGTTTGAACTTATTAAAGCTTTTGCCTTGCTTGTATCCACAATCAATGCTTCTGGATTCAGCATCAGGAGATCAAATGGGATGTCGCACTAGGTAAATTAACTACAGAAGACATTTTTAGAGTCTTGAAAATAAAGGTTGTTTCTGTGAAGACTAAGGTGCACCTGACCCAAGCCATGGTATTTCCTATGGCCTCATCTGCCTCTGATAGTTGGTTAAAGCAAAAGGAGAACCTAAAAAGAACAGATGCATTTGAATTGTGGAGCTGGAGAAGAACATTGAAAGCACCGGGACTGCTGAAAGGACCAAGCAAGCACTCTGTCATGGGGCAACTAGAATCAGAGTGGACCTTTGACATAAGGATGACAAGACTTCAGTTCACATACTTTGGGCATGTTGCCAAGAGAGTCTGTTCACTGAGAAGAACACGGTGCTTGGTAAAATGGAGGGACAATGAAAAAGAGGAAGCCCTCAATGGGATAGAATGACACTGGAGCCTCAGCAATTGCTGCAGGGATTGGGGCAAGTACAAAGATGGCACCTGGCCTTGCAGTGTTTAGTTCTGCTGTGCATAGAGTTGCTAGGGGTGGTAACCAATTAGCTATAACCTAGCGGCAATGAAAATGACCCAAGGATTTAGAACCAAGCGCTTTCAGGTGAAGGCTTATGATTGAAAGAAGGTAGCTTGTTCCACCTCAGCTGATGATGGTGGTGCTCTTTATCATTTGTGAATGCAGAAGAGGTCTATGCCTCTGTCTCCATGTCATATTTATTAATTCACTAAATAGCTATGCTTTAATAAGGCACTCTTTTAATTTCCTGTTCTATATTGGAAACTTATGTTGGAAATATTATTGTGTATTAGTTTGTCATTTGCAAACCTTGTTTAATGAGGTGCTTGCCGATATTCCATGGGGATTGTTTTCTGATAGTTGGCTCTCGGGAGTGTCTGCACGCTGTTTTGTTGCTTGGTGCCAGCAAGGCCATTCCCACATGGAGTGACCTCACAGTCAGGGCCCACTCCATCCTCACAGCTGTGGCCGTACTTGCACCTATTATTTTATATGCTAAAGTAGAAATACTTCAAAAATGATATGCTTGCGAAGATGTTCTCTCTGTAGAATACTTGTCTTTTGTTTACCCTGGTGAAAATTGTAATATTGTACCAATCTTTCCCCCAAATTCTATATTTATGCATTCTTATTTGGTTTGTTCACTGTATTCTGTGGAGTCTAAGGAGTCGCTTTCACCAACTATGGGAAAAAATATTTGCATGTATAGTTCCCCAATTTTTAAAATAATTTCCTTGACTTTACTTCTTTTCTTCTGTATTTCTGGAACATTTGTTATTTTAGAAATTTTATGACTAGCTTAGTATAACATATGGAGATATATTTTAAGTACCTTTTCATTTTTTAGTTTATTCATTGAAAGTTTTGCTAAAATCATTTTATAAATTATCAAGTTTGCAAGAACCTATTACCTCTGTATATGAAATTTATTTAAATGTCATATCATGTATTTTCTCTGAAACATACTGCTTTTATGCATAGTAGGTTTCATTTTCCTCTTTGTATCCTCTCTCTTTCTACCTTATTTAAACTTACTTGGTGAAATTTTCCTTTCAATATTTAATTGGTGCTTTGTTCAATTAATTGTGTTAACTATTTGTGAAAATATGGAATGTTTTCTTGAACACTTGTGTTTAATGCTTAAGTTTCTAAAGAAGGAAAAAAATGTTAATGATAAATTAAAAATAAGCCCAAGCTTTATATAGCACCTACCTTTATCGTTCTTGCAATTGCTATTTCTACTGACCATTCTTTAGTGAGTTATTATTTTCTTAACTAAACTCAGAAATGGGCTTTCATATATTATGTTATATTCTTAATCAGTATGATAGCTGGATATAGCTATTATCATTTTATCATTTTTATTTATCTAATAGAAACTATTTTATTTATCAAATAGAAACTATTTTGCATGTCTTCAATATGTTAATTTCTATTTTTCTCAATGTATTACTTGACATGACTCTACTGTTGCAATGTCCATTCTATTTCTGTTTTCTTTCTTCTTTACATTTTTGTTACTTTAAATTTCCCATAATTGACAATGTGATTTCTTTAATAACTATTTTCTTTTTATCAATTCATAGATGAAATGGCTAAGCTCACCATTAATAAAATTGCTTGGAACCATTAATAAAATTGCTTGTTCTTGGAACAAGCAGATCTTTAATATCAAAAGATCACCATTTACCCTAGAATTAAATGATAAGCATTAGAAATAAAGGAAGAAGCATACTTGGTACTGCATTATGAGAACTTTGATCAATGACATGAAACAAAATGTGTGCACTGTTGAATGCAAAATGAGTCTGCTCTAAAATTTATAATGACCTCACAACAGAAAGATTTAAAAGGTACGTGTTTCTATATTTGAAGTGGAATAAAGAATAGAAGATGAGTAATAAAAGGGAAGAAGAAGGAGAGGTAAAAAGAGCAGTAAAGGATAAAAGATAGATATCTTGAAAGAACTAGGAGGAGTAGAGTAGAAACTTGGGACTATGTTGAGGAACACATCATGCGAGATCAGGCATCTTTGCATTACACACCATTACAATGGTAGAAACCTCTGACGGCAGAGTGGGATATGTGTGGGGCTGCTATCCATAAAGTAGTAGGAAACCACCACGGACTCCACAGGATCAAAAAGAGCTTTCAGCTGGTGGAAGATTGAGAGCTTCAGAAACTCAAGGGCAGCTGCACTCTGTACCATAAGGTTACTGTAAGTCTCAATTGACCTCCATCCAGTCTTTCTTCCTTCTTGGTGCTAGGGCCAGTATGCTGCTGCTGGAGCTCGTTCTTTGCCTCCAACATGTGCCGCACTCCCTGTGGGTCCAGCCAACCGAAGGGTAGATCTTGTATCTGAAGGCTGACTATTACTGCCCCACCCTGCTGTCTCCGTCTTTGGGCTGACTCGGCCTATCTTGCCTGAGAGCAGAGTCCATGTTCTGCTTCGTTGACCTTGGACCAGCACCCACATGAGTTGAAGTATCTTCAGTATATTAACTGTTCAACAAAAGTAAGTTGAAGCAAGCCCTTTGTATTGCTGTGTGGCAAATACTAATTTGCCATTATATTCCTGCTAGCAGTATAAATCTATCTATCTAATCATAAGTGTTCTGGTTTTGTTTCTCTAGGGCAGTGGTTCTCAACCTGTGGGTCCTGTTCCCTGTGGTGGGGGGAGGGTGGGGGGTGGTGTCAAATGATCCTTTCACAAAGGTCACCTGGCTCACAACAGTAGAAACATTACTGTTATGAAGTAGCAACTAAAATAATGTTATTGTTGGCGGTGGGGGGCTCACCCTAACATGAGGAACTGTATTAAAAGGTTGCGGCATTAGGAATGTTGAGAATCACTGTGAGAACCCTGCCTAACACACCATTGTTATAACACATCGATCACACAAGTATGTATTATAGATACAAAGCAAAACTTTATTAAGAGGTAAGCAGTGAAGAGCCATCTGCTGGCATACAGCAGTATGAAGATAAGGTCTTCCAGACCTGTGAGTGACGTCTTGGAAACCCACAGAGGCAGTCCTCCGCTGTCCCACAGAGCTGCCAGGGACCAGAATCAACTCACTGGCAGAGCTGGCAGCTTTTCTGTAGAGTTCAGGTGCTAAAGCAATTTATGCATTGGACGGCTAACTAAGGTGACCAGGTGTCCCGCTTTTTAACAATTTAACAATGTCCCGCAGCATTTTAAAATTAAAGTAAATATAGTACAATACTATTTTTGCATTCTATGAGCATTTTTGTTGCTCTATAGAGACCAAATTTTTAATCAAGAAACACCCCCTCCCCGCCCCAAGTCAATGGTGTCCCGCTTAAAATCTGGTCACTTTGTGCCAACCACAAACAAAACCATTTGAAAGCACCAACAACTCTGTGGAAGACAGATGGAACTTTCTACTCCTATAAAGATGTAGAGTCTCAGAAATGAACAGGAAGAGGGAACGCTTTCCTAAAGCATCTCCGTGATTCAGAAGCAACTCAACTACTGTCAATTTTTTTATGTCACACACAAAAGGTGCAGCTATTAAACTGTCCATTTGCTATTTTATAAATAAAATACTTTTGCGAAGAGAATAAGCAGTTATAATTGAATTTAAAAATATTTTTCATTGTAATATTATATCAACATGTTATAAGTTATCCATTTTATTTAGATATGAGCCCATTAATATGCTTATTTTGTAATGACATTTTGGTTAGAATTATTGGAATATTGCCAAGCTCAAAACTATTTAAAAATGTGCAATAGCTGACACATTTAGAAAATTTATAGTCTTAGAAAATTAATTCAGATGGAAAGCTACAATTTATAGAAGCTGAAATGTTAAAAAATGCTTATTCAGAATATAAGTTTATTTTCCTATTTCTAAGCATTTAGCATATTTTCTCATTTAATTTTTATTAGCACATGTTTTAATTGCACATGTTATTTTATTTTATGTTTACTTTCTATAAATCTTTCTTATAGACAACATATTTAGTAGTACACTATTAACAATCTCATCATGATGGTACACGGTTTATTTTATTTTAATGTTTTGTAATTATATTTTAATATGTGAACAAAGTTCTTATTAAGGAAAAAATTTTTCTTTGCTACCAAATGCTACTTATTTGTGTAAACTTCATCAGATAATTTATATTATATTCAGAGATTTGAATAATATTTTGAAATTATTAAAATATTTATCCAAATAACTTCAAAAATTATTTTTGAATATCCTTAATAGTAACAATTCCAATGCTAAAAATGCATTTTGGTTGCACTTGTTTTTATATTACCCTATATTATGTAAGTTATTAAATTTAATGTAAAATATTACATAGTTAAGATAATGAAGTTAAACTTACATACAGAAAACCTACAAAAGATAAAATATTTTACATTAGGCCAATTTAAAAATCAATGTATTCATTTGAACTGTAATGAAATTTTTAGAAGTAAAATGGTTTCTATATTAAGACATGATTTTTTTTTAAAACATAAATTTTTATAAGGAAATTTGAAAATACTTTATGAGGCTCTCGTTTCAGATAACTTTTGTTCATTAGCTAATATCTCTACTTTTATGTAAATTCTAAATGATCGTTGCTAATTTCCTGGAACACCCTCTGCAAACAAGCAATCAAAAACCAAAAGCAAAATACATGAATATATAAGATATCAATTATAACATATATTAAGAATATGAAGTTAAGATTATTATGATAAAATAGTAAAAATAATAAACTTATTCATGACAGCACTAATTTTTAATGTGTGACTTAATTTAAAAGTTAATTATCTTTAATCAATAATTAATGTAATCCAACAAGGAGATGCAGACTTTAGCTTAAATAGACTGCATTGATATGAAAATGTTATACAGATTGAGCAAGTCTCTTGTCAGTAATATACTTTGAGATGCCCAAAGAGGTGTACATTGCCTGCCATTAGCACAATAGAATTTCCAGAATTTTGCCAGGTGAGTATCTGCTCACTTGTTTTACAAAAGGGCAAAGTGAGACAAGTTCATAGCTTTAATATGTAAAATTATTCCAAGAGGAAAAAATTAAAAATTGCCTAGGTTAAGTTGATTCAGAACTGAGAACAAAATCTAAAAGTCAAAAAAAAAAACTATAAAAAATGACACAGCGACTGCAACAATCATCAGAAGCACAGGAACACTTGTGCGGACAGAGTAGGACTCGGGAGTGTTTTCTTCCCTTATGTTTGGGGCTGCCCTGCATCTGAACCAACTTGAGGCGCCTAACAACCTTTACTTTGAAATAAATAAATTTGAAAATGCAACGCAGAGATTTGAGGTGATGGATTCAAGTTAACGACATATACAGTTATATTGCCACTTTAAAGCTTCAATAGTAAGTGAACAAACGCACTACATATGTTTATTTAAGGAAGTTACTATTGAAGTTATATACTGTACTCAGAGAGCTATATCTGCAATAGAAGTCAGTTAAATTTAACTATTTGGGGCAGAAATATATAGTAGTAAGACAACGGATTTGAAAATTGTAGCATTGCCATATTGGGGTCTTATTTTCCAAAAGTTCAACTGCCAAATGAAATCTTGACTGGGCAATGATATTCAGGTGAGTCTATCTTTATTGGCTTGACTCACATTTGCTATTCATTGAAGAAAGTTATGAATCATTTTCCAGCTATTACGGGAATGTGGAGCGATCATAAATTTGAAAAGTTTTAAGTTGCTATTTAAGTTTCTCTGAGTGTGAGAAACAGAACTGGAAGTCCTAGGCACTATCTGGATTATTTTTAATAGCTATTCACTTGCACAGTTGTTTAGATGGCCAAATTTACTTAACCATAATTAAAATTTCAAAATCAGCTTACTCCTTCAAAACAAAGGATTTCCGTTGTTTCTGTCTTATTATTTAAGTCAAATTATTCATTGAAATTCATACAGATGAACAGCTATTATGCTCATAAAAATTAAAAATGCAAAATTTAGTTATTAAAATTAAGTACCACTTCAATCTTTTTGGTTGTTATTATGGAAACATATGACTGCAATCTCCGCCACCTATAGCGAAATTTTTCTTTTCTACAATATGGAATGAACTCTAAACCATGTTAGAAAGGAGATTTCATTCTGTAATATAAGTATATCAAATGTATATTTACTAATATGGGGCACAAATTGACTTACTTATTTACAATATCAAGTCTAATACTCGCTATTACCGAGTTGTTTCGGATTTGAAGTGATCTTATAGGACAGGATAGAAGTTTCCTTTGGGGTTTCTGAGACTGTTGCTTTCTTTCTCACTGCCATCCAGTTGATACGGATCTTCGCAACCCTCTGTGGGGTTTGGAAATTGTAACTGCTTAGAAAGCCTCATTTTTTCCCCATTGAATGGCTGGTGGTATTGAACTGCTAGTCTGTGGATCACCACCCAGTGTGTATGTAACCACAGCATCACCAGGATTCCTCTGGTTAAGAGTATTTTACTATGTCTTCAGAGTTCATCTGATGTGAAGTTTTAATGCTGTAGTCTAGGATTGATAATGACTGCTAAAACAAATGAACAAAAAAAAAAAAACCCCTCAGTGCTAAAGCAGAACTTAAAAATATAATTTTCCTTTAACATTGAAGCATGAATGTAATTTTCTCTTACAAATTATGGAACAAAGGGAAAGAGTATATTGTAAAACACTTTGGAAATAGCTCATCAGTTCAACCACTAATTTGTTTTAGCGATTTTCTCTTTCACTAGAGATTCAGGGAGCACAGAAAAATATTTTTCAACTTTTAGATTTCCAAATATTTGGGATCAGGGAATTGGATGTTCTTTTCATATTAGGTTAAGACAATGTGCAAAGTTGAGTAGTGGCCTGCTACTTTTCCAATAAGAGTTATCATTAAATAAGTGGCATTTTCTGTAAGATTTTTATTTAACTTTCACTTTCCCAGCAGTGAGCCAGCTTTTAAATTCTTGACAGAAGGTTCTGGAGACAGAAGCAGCTTCCACTTCTGTCTGTTTGTGATACTCATTTGAAAGATGAATTCATGAGTTGGCAGGATTGTTGCCCATATAGTCTGGTTTAGCTGATTATCATATTTTAGCAAATGAAGGAAGCCCTGGGGCATTTAGAACTCTCCACCATTAATACAAGTTTTGCTACAAGGCAGTTACAAAAGCTGACAGTTTGGAAGAAGCAAGAATCTTTGCATATCCATCCACTGATTGCTTCTGAAATGTCATTAAAATTACTAAGCTTTCAGTTATTCACAGCGTGATTTAAGAAGACCATCTTCCTTTTTTGCAATAAAGCATATAAATCATCTTTATTTTAGTAAGATTCTTCATCATACATATTTTAATGAACTTAAGTACTTGGATTTAAATGAAAGAATAAGATCCGAGTTGATGTTTGTTTTTCCCTCATAGTATGCATTGTACAATGAAAGATGACTTTGTCTTTTCAAAGGACCATAAGTATGGTAGAGTGATGATTAAAGGTTATGCAGTTTATGCATAATAATTTTATTCAGGGCTGCCTACAAGATAACAACGAATTTAACTTTTGTATATTAAAATTGTAATTAATATAAATCCTGTTAGAAAATTTAAAAGCAGTGTGTCTTTTGTATACAAAGATGCCTTTTAACAATATTAAGATGTCTCTATATAACAATATTAAGTTTGGTTCCCCTTTACCTGTGGATATATAAAACATATGCTCCCCTTGAGTGGGTTAGTGACCCATTACCCTTTACACATCACCATGTCCCCCTCCTCTCCAAAGGAACCAAACTTAAATCCAGTGTTCCAGGATGCCAGTGCAGCATGAGGGCCTGGAACGAGGAGCCATATGCAGCATCCAGAGGCATATGAGGGCGCAGTCCCAATCCCAACTACATGGACAGCTGCCCCTCCCTCGGGGGAACTTTTTTTGGAGGTCAGCACTGAGGCTGCAGCACGGGGTTGTTTCTGACCACAGCACATGAGAGCGAATGAAGGGGGAGGAGGAGAGAGTGGAGTGCATCCTGTCCCACTGAGCCTCGAGAATGATCTCCCCCCTCAGCACAGCCATTGCACAGAGAGGCATATGATCAGCCCCACCATGAAATATGGTGTCCCTTGCTGACCCAAGGCCCTACTGGGACAACTCTGGAGAAACAGGGTCGGACATGCGCCCAGTCTGACCGCACCACACCTAGGCAAAGGGGTGCAGCAGAGCAGCAGGAGGAGCAGAGCGTGGAGTTGCCAAGGGAGTGCCAAGGTTATACTTTGGGGCCAGGATGTGGCGTCCGATCTGACTCAAATGGGTCCTGGAGGTCAGCAACCAGACTACGAATTATTTACAGGTTTTTCTTTTTTTATTATTTATTTGTGTATTTATTTATTACTCATGAAGCACATGCAGCGATGCCAGGACAATCACAGACCAGTAGGTGCAGAGTCTTGTGTACCTAGTGGTGATAGTGGCATCTCAGTGCTGACAGGGGCCGCTCTGGGACTTTCCAAACATTCAGCATGGGCAGCAGTTTCCATGTGGCTTTTCCCACTGCAGAGTTCTGCTTCCATTACGGTGAGCTCCTGTGGCTTCTCCTGTGAGGTGTCTTACCGAGAGCCAACCTTCTGTCTTGTAACCTGCAATGTCTCCCAAGAACTGAGTCTTTGTTCTTGTCAGTGCAGCATCTCCAAGAGGGAAAAATACCACGAGATTTCCCAGAATTCTCAGGATAAAGCCACGCCCACAAAGAGGTCTCCTTGGCTCTGCAGATTGCCAGGTTAGACTCTACCCCTTAATCAAATTGGCACCCGAGTACATGACTGCCATAACAAAAATTATAATAGTTTACAAATTATCAAGGGTTCATGAGGGAGAGGGTAGTGGAAAAGGAGAATCCAATACCAGGGGTTTTAGTAGAAAGAAAATGTTTTGAGAAGGATGATGGCATCAAAGGTACAAATGTGCTTTGCATACAATGCATATATGGATGGTTGTGCTAAGAACTGTATAAACTCCCAATAAGATGATTAGAATATATTAAATGTGTTACACTAAGGATATTTTAATATATTTCAATTGCTAGCTAGTCAGCAACGATTTTGCGAATCTCCCATAGTACAGAACAAGATGAAAAGTATTAGAAATTATATTTCAACTATAAAATAGTTTGTTGCATTTTACTCTGACAGATGAATTTTAGGTTGATGCTCATTTTAATCTGAGGCATTATTGATATGGCTAGACTTTCATGTCTAAAAGACTCCCTTAAGGAACAACTTCGCACCATTCTATTCAAAAAACTTATGTAGCTGTGCCATGCATAATTAAGATAATTTGAATGTTTAAAACCATTGTCTGTCACTCCATCTCTTTGAGGCTTACATTATTCTTTCTTCTTTTTAATGTTTCAGTTTTCATATCTATGATTAAAATTAAACATGGTTTTGAACATGTGTATCATAATTATCCAAATGATGTCTTTGTTTTTTAGGAGTTTCTTACAGTACATTTGCCCAGTACATCATGCCATTTGATTATTGACTGATCATTCCATGTACATTGATTTCACAAAGGAGTAGAATAAAGTCATTGACAATTTCAATTTCATCTTCATTAATCATGATACTAAGTATAGTTCTAAATGAACAAACTTTTTTCTTCTGCATGTACAGTGGTTCAAATCACCTTTGTTTACAGAAAATAAGATTTAATATCTGCCTATTACAAGCTATACAATGATCCTTCTCTAATATTAACTACATCTTTCTATAGTTTTGCCTTTTAATTTTTTTCATAATAATTCAACTGCTTTAAACATGTTTGCATAATGGGACAACACACTATCCCTGGATGCTATTCTGCTTCTTCATACATGCACAGTCTATGTGAGAATAATTGTATGTTCTCAAATTTCTATTCTTCCCAATATTATCTACCTGACAATGATAATGTTATCTCATGTTCCATTTCCACTTTGGAATGTAACTTAATATTTCACCAGTTCACTGTTGGGGGAAGTATTAACTTTCCTTTATGCAAAGTTAATATTATAGATACAATTTAATTATGCCTAAATGTTGATGCGATGTCTGAAACCAATGTTTTGTTTAAATATTCCAAAAGGAATAACTTAAGGGGAATGTCACATGTTTTCCATCATTTCACAATTATACTTCCCCCTTCTCTCTTAGCTTGTCACACAATGATGGCTTGCACTCTACTGTGATGCTGCAAATTCTGCCACTGGGATTTCACACACAACAGCATGACTGGATCCATAAACATTTGTCTAAAACTTCAAGCACAGTTGAAATTCACTTTCCAAAAATTCCCCTAAGTTTTACACATAATTTAGTATGTCCTTATAACTTCTAAACTTTTAGGTTAAATGTTAACACTCTCATCCACTAAATTCTATGATAGAAGTTGAGAAAATATAAATGAGTATGCAACTACACAATATCCTGACCATACTATGTAATGGTCTTCACAATTCAGTCTTTTAATTATTTTTAGTTTGATATTTATGGAATAAAAATATCATGTCTGAAACGTCTTTTACATGGTCCATATCCCAAACTTAGTAGCAGCAAGTATGTGAAGAAAGCACTAAATTCTACTGATTTAAACCAAAGTCACAAATAGTGGGGAAACAATTTAAAACACTTTACAAGGTTTTAGTTTCAGTAATTAGCACAACCTCAGAATTTCTGGGAATTACCATCGTAGCTGTTCTCAAAACTTTAATTTTATCATGACTTCACAAAGTATTGGCAATATATACTGAAGTAAGAAAAAGAACTACTGTATGATACCAGTAGTAGATTTATGTTCTAATATTCAAGTGTCCCTCTTGTTATAATTTTTTGAGCTCTCCTTCTCATTCAATGATTCTCATCTACTTTTTAAAGACAGTTTTATTAGCATGTGCTTCATGTAGCATACATTTTAATAGTTCAACCACCTAAAAAAAGAATTGTACAATTGTCAACACAATCAATTTTAGAATATTGTCTCATGCTGGTTCTCATTGTCAGTATCTCCCCATTTCTCTCCAAGCTCCTGGTGATGGAGTTATGTTAGGCTCAGATCGCTGTGGTCATTAATCCAAAACCACCAGCCTCTCTGCAAGAGAAAGACTGAGCTTTCTGCTCTCTGTAAAAAGAATGACGCGGGAGTGACCCCTGACCTCTTCTACCTTTCATGAAGGAAGATGAGTGAGCATGTGCAGCCTGCAGGGCCAGTTCCTAGGAGGAGGGGGTCCTTGACACCAGCTGCTCCTCGCATAGCACTCTCTACTTTGCATCTGGGCTCCATAATTATTTGCAGTGGTTGAGAACAATTCATTGTTATGAAATTTATTAACGAATCACCGGTTGTAATTAAGTGTCTCCAATCATGACTACAGGCAGATATCTATCTGGCTTTGTCCTCTTAGCCACACAGTACATAGATTTTTTTAGGGTTGTCGATAAATGCCCAGAGAGAATTTTACTCCGCCATCAGCCTCAGCCCAAAGGCACTCAACTCCAGCTCCCTCACTCAATAAACATACCTCCCCCAATGAAATGCTTGGAGACACACAACAGTCTCTTGCCCACAGGCACTTAGATGTACATGTGCTTTAAGGTGGGAAGTTTACCACATTGCTGCATCCTTTGATGCTTACTTTTTCCTGCTCTTCTACCACTCCTTTGATACAGAACTATAACCTGGACTAAAGAAGTTCAATGTTTAGGGCTATCATGGTGAAAGTATTATCTTGACTTCCATCTTCTCTAATTTGCAGTGCAAATTTCACCTTCCTATGCATTTTATATACAATGGGATGGAAATCATAACCAACCCTGTTAGCTATCACTCCCCACTGAGTACTGTCAACAGTTTTCCTCGCCTTCTCATACCCAGACCAATTAAAAATAAAACATTTGGTGCAATGAACAGAGATTATGGTTAGAGGAAATGTGAACAAATGTGTCTAAGAAGACATACATGCGTGTTACCAAAAGGAAACATATCCAGAGAAGGATATCAAGTTTGGCAGACTGTCAGTGAAAAAGACGAACGTGCCCAATATGTTGGATCGACATGATGGCAGCAATAGGCTGCAAGCATGATCACTATAATAGCAATGCTATCAAGGATGTCACCGGAACAGGTATTGTTGCATGTAGGGTTCATAGGATCTCTGACAGTCAGACATTATTTGAAGTTGTCTTATCAGAAAAAACGATCCAAATCTCTGGTAGTGTATTCATTATGCATTGGACTGAAATGGGCAGTTCAAAACCAGGAACAACTATGCTGGAGAAAGACTGGATTATTTGCCCCAGTAAACAGTTGTGGGTACCCATAGAGGGTTGCTGTGAATTAGCATTGCCTTAGCAGTTAACATTCAGGGCAGTGAGTATTTTTTTTTAAGAAGGTCAGAGCCGGGCTGAGCCCCCGTGGCATAATGGTTGATTGCGGGACTGCGACCCACAGGGTTGGTGATTCATATCCAGCAGCAGCTCTCCAGGAGCAAGGCTGGGCCTCCTACTCTCACCAGGGGGCAGTGATGCCCACAAAAACAAACAAACAAAAAAGAAGGTCAGAGTCTTATCATCTGAGCATTTACTGTCATCAGTAGGATTGGTCTCTTACTCAATCTCTTCTCTAAAGCAGCCCTTCCTGATTCTAGCAATAATGCCAATAATCATCCATCGGTCATCACCCTACATTATCTGCATGCTGACTGCCACCTCGTTAATTGCACTCTTCCAAGAATCACACTGAGATCTATCATTAACAAAAACTACTTTACTTTCGACCCCCATCAAAGGAAGCATATTGCTTCATAAGCACAGATTCTTATCTCTATGCCCCTCTAATATTTTGAAATATGTTTGCCATCTGAACTTAAATGTTTCGGTAGATTTCAAGTATTATTTTTGTCTTCAGTGGTTTTGCTACCACTCTAGCTTTTATTTTGTAGTCAACATTTCCATATTATGCCCATATATTCACACGTTCAGCATATCTTTCTGTCATATTCTGCATGTGTGTCTAACATTTTTTTTTATTTCTGGAAGAACAATTTTTTTCTACATAGATCTGAGAAATTATGTTCTTCTAGACAAAGACACATCGTCATACGTGAGAATGCATACACACAAGTGAAAAAGAAATTAACTCAATAGGAACAAATTATGAAGCCCACTGGCATTAAATCCATTTTGACTCATAGGTACCTTCTGAGAGACAGAGAGAGAGAAAGAGAGACGCTCCCAGAGAGTTTCCAGGCTATCCCATTTTTCTCCTCTTTATTCTTAAGAATCTACCTGTTTATTCACATGTACACATAGGAAGAAATGATTGGATGTGGACTTGTGTATGATTCATGATAGATACTCATGTTTGATGCATTGAAAACTTCCCTGGATTTATCACTGTTCTGCAAATCAGAAGTCAATTTTATCATTGGCTTCATACTTGAAAGTCTGAGCAGAGCTCTGATGGTTGAGGATTTGCATCCTTTTTCACTCTCTTGGGGTAAGGTCAGGTTTGAGGTTGCCAGAATATTTGTCATACATTTTTTAATATTGTTATTAAATATACAACCTATTATATTACTTTGAATTTCACCATTATTACCCTCTCTGGTCTTCCTGAATACAGCTGTAATAGCTTCATTTTTTTCATCTATTCCATACTGATCCTATGATCTAGTATGAAAGTACCAGCCTACTATTTCAACAAAATCATTTTTGATATGTTCACTCGTGATTTTTGCATAAATAAATCAAACAGATCATTGTTTTCTTTTATCCTCAAAAGAATAATTTGCCATGTTTACCATGTTGGTTTTTTTATTTTTTTTTGGCATCACTGCCCTCAGGTGAGAGTGGGAGGTCCAGCCTTGCTCCTGGAGAGCTACTGCTGGATTGGAACCACCAAGCCGCTGGGCCACAGTCCTGCACTCATCAAGTACACCACCAGGGCTCAGCACCACATTGTTTTTTTACTATCCTGGATAATTTGAATTGTTAGCATCCTTTGAAAAGACATAAATAATCTTTGTGATATTTTAGTTCCAATAGAATCCTTAGGGATGTTATTGTTTTTGTTCAAAATGATTTCTTTCCCCAAGTACCAAAATGCCTAGTAATGGGCTGAGCCCCGGGGGCGTAGTGGTTGTGCGCGGGACTGTGGCCCACTGGGACGGAGGTTCAATTTCAGCAGTGGGGGTGGGCCTCCTACTCCCTTGCAACCTGTTCTCCCTTTCTACCCCACCTTCCCTCCACCCTCCCATTATTGCCAATCTCACCACCAGTCCTAAGGGAGTTCTTCTGGCCTAGATTCCTTATTTTTCCAGTTGCTATTGGTCCTAGCGTATAACCTCCCATTCAGTCGGATGTCCTTGTGGCCCTCCCCATGCCTTCTGTGTGGGGAGTTTGGTCCCCACTATGCACTTCCCCCCCATTCACAATGATATGATTATTTGTTCCATGATGCCTGATAACTGATGACCTCAACATCTAGTGATCACGCAGGCTGCTGTGCTTCTTCCATGTGGCTTTGTTGCTTCTTGGCTAGATGGCCACTTGTTTATCTTCAAACCTTTAAGGCCTCAGACTCTATATCCCCGCCCTCTTGCTGAGAAACAACAGTGCTCACACAGAAGAAGCACAGCAGACTGCACCAACATGATCTCTGTCAACTTCATACTTTTAGTGAGTATTTTAACCATAAGACCTCATTATATGTGTGTGAATGTATATACCTGCTAAAGGGATGAAAGGGGACTCTAAATAATGAAATTTAATTTTAAAAAATCATAGAAAACTACTTAGCGCTTATCATTAATGCTTATGGCTATAAATAATGTAGTGAAGATTAACTTGTTAAACACTCTAACATAGGGGATTTCAATGAATCTTCTTTAATTCCAAACCATTTAGACACAAGAACTAGCTGTAAAGTAAAAATGAAAAATCCATCCAAATAATAATTTGAAACAAGTTTGTCAGTTATGGCCTATTTCTGAAAGTCTTATCAAAGAACACAATGTCTTAAAGAAGATTGAACAGCTTAATTGCTAAAAATGCGGTAGTCTGCCAAAAATTTATACTAAAATTTATAGAGGAACAGATTTTACAAAATCATTTAATGCTCCTCCTTCTGTGTGATAACATTGTTATAGTGAATGGATTGATTATAAAATGCCTCTGTGTCCTAATTTAAATGGAAAGAGTCCTGTGCATATGTGCACAAACACTTTCATGTTATGTTTGGATTTTTTCCAATCATATAAAAATGCTTTCATGAAAATTCTATTAAAAGTCTTCATTAAACAATGGGAAAAATATATCTATACATTGGATAAAGTGATAGAGAAATCTGAGAGATTGAAAAACTGCATAGGGATTCATACAAGTAGAGTGGCCAATATGAATCTTTGGCATTGTCTAGATGAGTTTTATGGGATGAAGATATCATAATTTGACATTTGAATGTTGATATTTCTAATTTTTCACAGCTTTTTAATCTGAACATATAGTTTCATATGGTGTTAATCATAAGAAGTAAAAAACATGATAGTGCTAAATGATGTTATGCAAAGAGGAAAAAAGTTTAATTTGAAAATATGTAGAAAAGTTTATTGTTCTCCTTTATGATAATAAAGCAAGTCAGGTAATTTCTATGAATAAAATAAATAAAATTTATTTGTGAAAATAGTGACATTGCAAATATTGTGTTATATGTATCTCTAATACAAATAAAAAGGAGTAATATAAAATATAAACACCTAAAATTTTAAACTGTAAAATTTCAAATCCTTTACCAAGATATTTTTTTGTTGTTACAGTCCATCCTGTCTAACATACATTGAAAATTATTTTTATATTAAGTAAATGTCATTATCTATATGCATAAAGTAGAATTAATGATATTCTTCATTTGCCATCATTTTATCTAAGATTGTCTATTACATCACTAAAAATACTAACAGAATGTATATGAAAAAAATATGTGCTTTTGAGAAAGTATCCAATTGATCATGTCAACAAGTTTATTTTGACAATAAAATACAGCTTACAAACACATTGTAGTTTCATTAAATATTAAAAAAACTAGGGTAGTAGAACAATGCGTTCTGCAGAAAACAGAAATAATATGAGAAATACATATGGCAAAGTTCTTGTATCTTACTATCACATTAAGAAGTCCCAAACAAGGCTGCAGTCATTGAGAGAATATAATTGAAGTGCTTCAACATGACAATTAGCACTGAAATCCCTTACACGTGTGTACCAGAACATTTAGAAGACAACAACCTGGTCAGCTTATTGATGATATCTGTGCTTGCACCCATTCCAAATAAAAGTTAGTGCAACAGAATATAGTTTGTAATTGACATCTGATGAAACTTTTCAAGGTTTGCAGCCATCCATTGGCAGGCAGCTGGTGAGGGTCAAGCTGACTTCAGAGGAGGACCTGCAACTAGAGAGTTATCATCAGACGAACCATGGCTGAAAGCCAAGAATAACAGAAAGGTGGTTCCTTGAGTTTGATGGACTATACCAAGCATTTTATTGTGAAGCTCATAACAAACTATGGATAACCTTGAGAGGAGTGGGAATTCTAGAACAGTTAATTGGGCTCTTGCAGAACTTGTACGTGGATCACGACACAGTTCTGCAAACAGTACAAAGACCTACTGAATGGATTAAAATTGAGAAGTGTGTATATCAGCCTTGTATCCTCTCATGATACTTATTCAATCTGTATGTTGAGCAAATAAATAGGAGACTGAAGAGTCAGGTACAGGATCAAGACACAGGCAAAACTTTCTAGCTTTTCCATATGTCCATTTATGGAAGGAGAGATCACTCTTCAAGGAAAATATATTATAATTAGATCAGGGTTGTAACCTCAGTTAAAGGTAGCACTACAACCTAATCTTACATTGTTCATAGTAAATCTCATTATTAAATTGATTATTGTGTGAGATCATACAAATGCATTAAGAATCCTAGTCTAGTTTTGACATAGAATTATCACATATATAATAAATTGATTTTCTGCATATTAGTTTTTATATTATATGGTAGCCAATTAAATTTTAATAATTTTATGGAGCAGTGAAAATTTAGGTAACAGAAAATGTGTCTTTATTCATGATAGTTACCTAGCCATATTACCTTTGGTATAACTTATTGTAATGAATTATTAGATCACAAAATGTCATTCATGATTAATAATGATAGTAATGGAATTATGGAAATTTCTAGATCATGTACATTATAGATTAAAGTAAACTGTTAGGCAAATTCAGTATTTTGAAACTGTGATTTATAATGTTTTATAAATTGTTGTTTATAGGACTTTGATATGCATATCCCTTTTTTGAATACCATCTTTACATAACAACTAAATATAACATTTTTTAAAGCTTTTGACTTTTTTTGTATACATAAATCTTTGCCATTTCACCCAGACTTCCTTAAAATTAATTATGTTTGTTCATGTTTAGAAACATTTGAAGGATTTAGTGGTTAGGTTTTGTGCATTAGATAATAAATATTAAATAGACAAATTGCCTCATCCTTTAATTTAGAGTGGAGCCCAGTTAAGGAAATATTGCAGAAATAAAATGAGAAACAACATTACTGGACATAGCAAATGTTGGGTAAATTCAGTATCATATAACAAAATTATTTTAAGTTTAACTAGATTCTATAGCTTTATTTCCTCCCAAATATTAAAGGCTTGTACATTTCTATTTAAGATATTACAATTTTGCTTTAAATTCTCTGTATTATTATTTTTGTACTACCCTAAGTTTAACTAAAATCTTCCCATCTTTTTAAAAAGTTCATGTTTCAACATTTAGAGGGAGCGCTTGCAGATACCATAATAATCTATTGTTCAATCACATCAAGCAGTATTGTACAATTGCTACCACTGTCACTTTTAAGCCATTTTCTTTTTCCTTGAACTCCTTGATATCAGCTCCCTTTATCCCATCCCTCTCCCCAACCAGGACCCTCTACCCTCCACCCACTACCCCCACCCCTGCCCTGCATCTTACACCATTCAATATCTCCATTCACATAGAATTCTGTTGTTCACTCCTCCCAATTTGGGTTGTAGAATTATCAATATTATTACAATACATTCTAAGTTTTTTCTCCTCCTTATATTTTCTTTTATGCAGCTTCCCACTTGTCAATACTGGTAAATGTACATTTAACATTTCAAACATTTTTAGGAGTTAGTTTCAATGCACTAGGCAATAAACCTAGAAGCCCTGATGACTTTGACTGCCTACCCAAAGGCAGTAGTTCAAACTCCTCAGCTGACCTTCAGGAGAAAGAGGAGGCTGCTTGCTCCATAAAGAGTCACAGCCCTGGGAAATGAAACAGAGTTAATGTGATTTGGAGCAGAGTAGATGGCAGTGGGTTTGGCCTCATCATCATTAGGTGCCACGATCCAGTTGTGAAGATTTTGATTTTCATTACACTGGGCTTTAATTGATACTGAGGATGCAATACACACATTTTTAATCAACAAGTTTTTCATCTCATTTTGAGAAAGACAAGTATGTCTTTTGGATATTGGAACTTGTCAAGAAGCCTTCATTCAATCTTGATGCCATATTCTTCTTTATATAATCAAATTTCTACTATTTGCATAGTATATGAATTGAATATCTATGGTGAACGATACAGCCCTGATGCATACATTTCCCCTTATTCTATTCAAACATTTCCCTCTTGATCCATGTATTCTTCTGAGACTCCTGTTCTTTTCCAGACTGCTCATAGATTGTTGTGATCCACATAGCTAAGTAACTTTGCAGAAGTAAGCAAACAAAAGTAAACTTCCTTCCGCTTGGAATCATATGATGTCAGCAAACTTATCCATTGATCTACATGTTCTGCTCAGTCCAGCTTGAGTCTTTCGGAGCTGCCTATGAGCGCACATGCTACCAGTGTTGTTGAATGATCTCCAGCAACATTTTGCTTACATGCAATATTTAAGATATTTTTCCATAATTTGTACATTCTGTTGGATCAGCTTTTGTTCAAATGGGCACAAGTATGGATATTTTCCAGTTTTTTGGTCTTTCAAAATTCCCTGGTATAGTCAGAATCACCAGTGCTGCATTAAATTGTTTAAATATGTCAATGAATATTCCATTCATTCCTAGAACTAATACTTTTCATAAAATTTGGATTTTTTTCTTTAATACCACTAGTTCTTTAATCATATGCTATCTTTTGAATGACTGAATCTTGTCTAGACCCTTTTGGTACAGTAAATGTGTTCTAGTCATCTTCCTGAATCACTTCAATATTGCACTTATGGAATATTTTTGATAAACTTTTTTTATTTGTTTCCTTCATTTTGTTCACTTGAAAAATATATTTCTATAGATGACTTTTTAAATTTAAGTTTAATTGACATATAACTCACATATCATAAGTTGACTATTTCTATGAGTATTAGTTTTATTAAATAACTTATTTTTGGCTGAGCCCCAGTGGCTTAGTGGTTGAGTGCATGCTGCGGCCCACTGGCGTGGTGGTTCAAATCCAGCAGCAGCTCTCCAGGAGCCAGGCTGGGCCTCCTACTTCCACCAGAGGGTAGTGATGCCAAAAAATAGTAACTTACTTTTTACTCAGTTCTGTTGTTTTATTAGATAAGTCATAGCTGAATGATCGATATACTGGCATCCCATGTTCTTTTACTGGGTTATTAGTCGGCTTTTCTTATTTTCCAAGTTGTGATTAGTTAACAAGCAAGAATAGCTTCAATTTTAGACAGTGTGGTAAAAGTATTTCATATTTTATTCTTCAGTTGAATGCATTCTTAAAAATATGCTTTTGGAATATCTTTTTGACTGGGTAAATGGGGCATTAGATGAATTGAAATTAGTTCTTATTGAAAGTTGACCTTCTTTGTTATTATTTTAAATAGTTTTAATGGCATATACTCCAAATACCATACAATTTAAACATCCAAACATAATAAGCAGAGTTGCGCACAAATCAATTCCAGAAAATGTTCTTCTAGGACTCATGACCCTGGGGAATTATTAATCCATTTACTGATAGATTTGCTTTTCCTGGAGTTCATATATAGAAAACCATACAAAACACAATCTGGAAACAAACAAACAATAACAAGGACTAGACAAACTATAGAATCACCTCATTTAAAAAGAAAACACAAACCATTAAAAATTTAAAATTAATACAATTTTAAAATAGGGCAAAAGGAAATCACATGATATGTTGTTGCATTTTAATCAGACTAAATCTGTCACAATTAACTTTACATTCTTCTCTGCTTGGTAGCGAGGTCCAAGGGAAAAAGACAGAAAAAAAAGAAAAGAAAGGACTACTGTCCTGCAGCCTAGGTATACTTATAACCTATGGCTAGAGAGGCGTGCTTCATAGTATTGGTCAACTCCTTTGACTGAATCAAGCCCACTTGTGCCGAGTTTGGGCAACCTAAGTGAACTACTCACTTGGCTGAGGGGAGGAGGGGCCTGAAATGGAGCATGCCCAGTTAAATTCTTTATGTGTAGCTAAGGCTGGCTTGATTCTCTTCCAACCTCTTCTGTGAGGCCTTCAGGCATGGGTAGGGACATCCCCCACTGTCCCTGATGTGCTACCTAACAGTGCCATAGCAAGTTAGGGAGTTTCCCACAGGACTCCAGCACTTCAGAACATGGACCTTTTAACAAATTCTCAAAACCCTCACTCTCCATAGAGAGAGACTTCCTTAAGGATCCCAGATTCTTCCAGCTAAGACAAAAACTCCTGGCTTAAGATTCAGAAAGCCAAAGATGCCTTTTTTTAATTTTTTTAGTTATCTTTTCATGTCTCAGCAGGTCTAATGGGGAGTCTTTGCAGATGCAAATATCCTAACACTCAAGGATCTGCTTGGAGCTGACACTTTCAAACAGTCTTTCCTGGTCTATGTAAGAGATCCAAGGCCCGGACTTGTAAGTGTTCGTGGATAATTAATCTCCAAATACTCCATTTTATCATATATTATGTTAATAGCAATGAGTAGGAAAAATCAATATAATCCAAGTAAAACCAGATGCTAAACAAAATCCATCAAGCCCTCAAATTTAATCTTTCCTTATCTAAACTACACCATTCTTATGCAATAGGGCCTTAGGCCGAAAGCATTACTGAATTAGAGGCTGGCCTATTATTAGCCATCTTGACTAAGTAGTGAGGCTCTTGCCTGAAGGATGTTCAAAAGTTGCTGTAATTCCCCAAGTTTTCACTTAAGAGCCAATATATTCCTTCATGCCACTTTAGGCAAGAATAACCAAGACAACTTCTAATCAAAATTTCACTCCCAGTACCCTTTCCTGATTACAGTCAAATAAACCCAGTGGTCATTTCTGACCTCGGGCTAACCAAAGAAGAAAATTCTAATTCTACCTACCTGCCATACAGCAAGAGGTCAGATAAGCTTCCACTCTTCATGTGTCAGTCTGGATAGACTACAAAAAACAAATCCATAAGTACTCACATATGTTTAAGAACGAACTTTATATACAAGAGCCATTGAATATTGAGAAACATCCCAACCCAGTCCATATCAAGTCCACAAATTCAATATTAGCCTATATGTCCAATACCAATTGTATTAGTCTGGGTGGACTAGAGAAACAAACTTCATAGACACACATATAGATAAAAGGAAAAGGTTTCTATACAAGAGGAACGGGACATTGAGCCCAGTTCAGTTCAAAGTCATAAGTCCGATATTAACCCATATGCCCGAAATCAATCTATAAAGTCTCCTTCCAACTCACAATGTCACAGGTCAGTGAGTGCGGAATCCCGGTGCTGGCAGGGGTCTCCACATGGCTCCTCGTTTCCAGGGCTCAGGCTCTATCAACAGCAGAAGCAACTCATTGCCGGCACAGGTCTCCACATGGCCACCCCAGCTTCAGAGATCTGGCTCTATCAGGGCAAACCTGTGTGGTCTCTCCGCTGGCTCCTCCAGCTTCTCGAACACTGCCATTTTGTCTTTTCCGTGATTCATCATCTCTCAGACTAACCCAACAACTGAGGAAGATAGCTTCTCATTTTCACGAGGGAAATATCATGAGATTTCCCAGAAGTCTCAGGAGAAAGCCATGCCCACATAGAGGCCTCATTGGCTACTCAATGGCTATCTCCAGATTAACAGGCTAGACTCCACCCCTAAATTTCAATCATAAAATTAACATAAGCACATGACTGCCACACCAACCTATAAATCCTCTTCAGATGCATGAAGCACATGCCAAATGCAGGAAGATCCCAGGCCAGTGGCTTGGAAATCTTGTGGATCCAGTGATGTTGTAAGCATCTCAGTGCTGGCAGGAGTCTCCATGTGATTCCTTCACCTCTAAAACTCGGACAACCTCAGGGAAGCTTCAGGCTACTCCTGAGAAATATCTCATAGGGAATGAAATACCAGGGGCTCATAAGAAGTGAGTGAAGAGAAAGAGATTCTTCTGCCTCCCAGGAGGAAATACAGAAATTCACAGAATCCTAAGGCGAAGACCATGTTCCCAGAGAGAGGCCTCACTGACAGAGTAGACTCCACCCCTTAATTCTTAATCTCAAATTCCTAACTGACACCAGATTATATAACTATCACACTTGGTCTTTTGTTGTTGTTGTTGTTGTTGTTGTTGTTGTTAAATCATTTTATTGGGGACTCATAGAACTCTTTATCACAATCCACACATACATCCATTGTGTCAAGTGCTTTTGCACATTTGTTTCCCTTGTCGTTCTCAAAACACGTGCTTTCTGCTTGAACCCCAGGTATCCCTTGAGTCCCTGGTATCCATTTTTTCCCTCCCCCCTGCCCCCCCATCCCCCTGAACCCTTTGTAATTTTTTAGTTATAATTTTTTCATATCCTATACTATATGACACCTCCTTTCACCCATTTCTCTCCTATCTGTACCCCAAGGAAGAGGTTATATGTAGATCCTTATAATCTGTTCCCACTTTCTATCCCACGTTCCCACTTTCTATCCCACCTTTCCTCCATTCTTCCATTATCACCCTTCTCACCACTGATCATGAAGGGTTCTTCTGTCCTGAATTCCCTGGATTTCCATTTCCTATCTGTACCAGTGTACATCTTCCTTTCTAACCAGATTGGTAAAATAGAATTGGTATCAAGATAGTGAGGGGTGTGGGGGTATTAGGGGGGCACTTAAGAAATACAGAATGTTGTATGTTTCTTCATTGTCACACAACATTCTGTCTGACTCACCTCCTACCCAAGAACCCTCTGTGAGGGGATGTCCAGTTACCTCAGATGGGCTTTGAGTCTCCACTCAGGAATTCCCCTCATTCACAATTTATGATATTTTGTTCTTTGATGTCTGCTTCCATCAACACCTTGTGATCACACAAACTGATGTGTTCCTTACATATGGGCTTTGTTGCTTCTCTGCTAGATGGCCGCTTGTTTATCTTCAAACCTTTAAAGACCCAGACTTGATATATTTTGGTAGTCAGGCACCAACACACATCATCTTCAAGATTTCTTTCTGTAGCACTTCACTCCTGATGTCATAATGTGATAGTCCATGTTGTCTAGAGAAGAAAATATAGTGGCACTCATCTATATATAAGAAATAGTTTTATATGAAGACAACAAGGCATCCCAGTAAAGTCAACATCAAGTCCATAAATCAATGTTAGTTCACAAGTCCCTCTTCAGATACAAATATCTGTATGATAGTGACAAAAAATGATAATCTTGGAAGCAAATAGATCATAGAGCAGCAGGTGCAGTTTGGGCTGAATCCACAGTTAGTGGAAACATGGCAGGGTGCCTGCACCTCTCAGGGTTAGGTGGACTACCTGGTGTTACAAGTTGAGGTAAACAGGGTTCCAGCAAGCAGGAAGGCAGAGAGAGAGAGAAAGCAAGTCCCAGAGTCCCTCCCTCTGATTCAAAAGGCCACACCCATAAGTCAGTGTCATCAAGTTATCCCTAAATTAAAAGGTTTGAATTCACTGTCAGCCAGGAGTACCTACTTGACATAAAATCACCAAGTCACCATAATATATCCCTGGTTCAGGTGTCTCTGTGGAGTTTACAAACTGAGAACAGACTAGGGAGAAAGGATTTGTTGTCCATTTTTGAGGATTTAACAGGATAAAACGTTCTGGACAGAATTGAAACATTGTCAGATATTGCAAACCCCAAGAAGCATCAGAACATTGTCAGAAATGGTGCCAGAAGATGGACTGCTGAGGCTCACAGGCGATCAAGATCTGACTGAGAATGAACTGCCTTCTGAAAGTAGTCAATCATGACAGAGACAGAGGAAAGCTCATGGGAATAAAGTTTTGGGACCTTCATGTACTAATGAGGCATCATGATTCAAAATGACAAGAATCAATGGCAAACATCAAAATAGACATTGAAATGTATGATGTATAAATCTAGGAAAATTTGAAGTTGTAAAACCTGAAATGAAAAGCCTAAAAAGAAACATTTTAGGGACCAGTTATCTGAAATGGACGGATAGTGGCCATTTTGAATCAGAAAGATCATATAGTTTGCTATGTTTGGCATGAAGCAATCAAGAAAAATAAATAAAACACTAAGATAGAATTATACCTGTACACATTTAAGGAAAGACAACCAATATAACTATTATTTCAATGTATGCACCAACCAACATAACTAGTGATGAAGGACTTGAAAAATTTGACTGATGTCTTCATGTATGAAATTGATTAAACATGTAAACAAAATGCATTGATAATTATTGGTGTTTGGAAAGCTAAAATGAACTCAAAGAAGAAGGAACCATAGTGTAAAAATATAAGTGGCAATTATAGACATGGAATTCGTGAGAAGGAAAACAAAGAAAATTGCATGTGTAGGAAATTTGCATTGAGAACTTCAAAATGAGCATTTGAGATGAGGCCAGGCAGTGAATGTGAAAGAGACTGCAAGTCACTTCCACTTAATTTCAAGTTGAAGCTAAAGAATCCAGAACAAATCAACAAGAGCCAAAATAGAACCTTGAGTCCTTCCTGAATTTTGGGAATATATCAGGAATATATCTGCCATATTGAAATTTAATGACTGAAGATCTGATAAGATGTCGATTAAATAAAAAATCATTCTTGAAGAAAACAAAAGGTCACAAAAAGTTAGGTAAGAAAGAACACATCACCATGTATGTCAGACAAGGCTCTAAAATTAGCTCTTATCCACATATTAGCTGAATCTCATGGAAGAAATGATAAAATCAAAGACTTGAACAGAAGCTTTCAAAGGTAGCTTGAGAAGACAATGTGAACTGTTATATTCAATGACTTAGAGTTGGAAAGCAGAAAGGGAAGAACACTCTCAGTATACCTGAAACAGAAGGATTTTTTTTTAAATCCAAGACTACATTGTCCATATTGAAAAATCGTATGAGCAATATATTGAATGGTGCACACACATCAACTGAAGATGGAAAAAATGCATAGTCATTGTACCACAAAGAACTAGTCAACATTCAATCAGTTCATTTATAGCATATAAACATAAATCAAGGTTAGTGAAAGCATTCAAAAAGTTTCAATGAACTAATAAAGCACAGGAAGAACTCATTCACTTATGTCAGGAAAATTGGAAGACTGCTATTTGACCAATTCACTGGAAGAGGTCCATATTTGTTCCCATTACAAAGAGAGGTGACCCAGTAGAATGCTGAAATTATAAAATGCTATCATTAATATTACACAGAAATAAAATTTTGTTTAAGCGCACTTAACAATGATTGCAGCAATACATTGATAGATAGCTGTGAGAGGTTCAAACCTGATTAAGAAAAGAAAGTGTTACTCTTCTATGAGTATCATTGCTGATGACAAATGGATCTTGGCTGAAAGAAGAGAATGCCAGAAGGTGGTTTACTTGTGTTTTCTTGACTATGCTAAGGCATTCAGATATGTGGTCCATTTCACTGTGCTCCTGTGGATCTTATACATGCATCAATAGGCAGTCATCTGCGCAGAACAAAAGAATATAGTACATGGTTTAAAATTAGAAAATGCATGCAACACAGTTGTATCATCCCACCATACTTATCCAATCTATATGCTGAGAAAATCATCAGAGAAGTGAGATTATATGCAGAATAATGTGACATCAGGTTTGGAGGAAGACTTTTCAATAACCTGAGGTATGTAGATGACACGACCTTGCCTGTTGAAGATGAATAAAACAGGAGACACTACCTGATGAAGGTCAAGCATTGTAGGCTTCGGAATAGTTTGAAACTCAATGCAAGGAGCACAGCAATCTTCACAACTGGTCCATTAAAAACATCGTGATATATGGAGAAAATATTGAAGTTGTCAAGGATTTTATCTTGCTTGGATCCACAATCAATGCTCACAGGAGTAGCAGTCAAGAGATCAAAAGACATGCTGTATTGGGCAAATCTACTACACAAGACACCTTTAAAATATTGAAAAACAAGGTGGTTACTTTGAGGACTGAGGTATCACTCATCCAAGCCATGGTATTTTTAATTGACTCATAGGCATGTAAAAATTGGAGCTTATATAAGAAAGACTAGAGAACAAGAATCAATGTATTTATATTGTAATGTTGGAAAAGAGCACTGAAATTTCTATGGACAGCCAAAAATACTAATCAATCTGTCTTGGAAGAAGTATGTCCAGAGTGCTCCTGAGAGGCAAGGATGGCCAGAGTACATCATACGTACTTTGGGCATGTGGTCAGGAGAGACCAGTTCCTTGAGGATAGCATGCTTGGAATTGGGGCAGTGAAAAAGAGGAAAGTCCTTAATGAGATTGATTGACAACCAGTGGCTGCAACAGTAGGCCCAAACACGGGAACTATTGTGACGATGATGCAGGACTGGGTAGTGTTTCCTTCTGATGTGCATAACATTGACATAGTTAGGAACCAACTCAATCCTATCCAACAGCGACAACAAACAGATGTAGATTTATGACAGCAAGCATTAAGGGAAACTGTTGGCTCACCTCAGTCCCTATGCTGCTTTCCCATTAACCCTTGCCCTTATATTCTGATGGTCCTAAGCACAGTATACTGGTTTATCCTTATTTCACCACTATGTTTGGCTTCATAGTTCATGATGTTTGGTGCTCCCTATTATCTTCTGAGCTTGTGTTAGGGTCAGGATCACTGGTGGAAATGAGGTTTCTGGTTCAAAAATGACCTTAAGACTACTTTTTTTCCTCTGCCTTAGTAACCCCCATGATCCTGAGATCTCTGAGCGCTCTGTGGCTATTGAAATACATTGATTGTAGTAGAGCAGTAAAATATCAGGGAAGGGACCGTTGATTCCAGAATTAGACAAAGATGACTGGAAGATAGGTGTATATCTACATAGGAATAATCCTTTGACAGGAATGCAATTAGCTTCGCTTTCTCCTTGTGTATCCAGAGGAGGTCATTCCATATCTTCACTTAAATGGATAAATTTAAATATATGAAAATTTTGTCCCATCGAGCCTCCAGTTATTCTAAGCTTCTGTAATGTGTGCAGAAAAGCTATCATACCAATCATTTTGCATTTCTACTGTCAGACAGTAAATAATAAAAAGATAAAAATTGGAATGAGCAGAATTTTTTGAAAACTTTTATTTTAGCTAAACCATAAAGATATTCTCTCTAATTATAATTTTTGCCATGTAACAGGAGAACAGGTGATGACTGAATTTTGGCAAAAATGCAAAGGAAAGAATGTCTTTTTAAATTAAAAATATAAATTTCCCAAGTCATTTATATTTTAAATGGTTATAATTCTTCTGGCCAGAGTTTGCTTCTTTCTAAAGTGCTTATTTCAGCCAGATTCTATCTTGCCTACTTCATATCTGGGGCAATTCCACACATACAAACTATTGTGTGGTCAGTGTGTTATAGCAATGATGCAGAAATAATCCTTTTTCATTGGTTTCAGCTTAAAATATATTCTGTATTTCATGCTACACTGCCAACTCTGTGACTTAAACTCATTGCTCAACATTTAGAAAATGCAAAGTGTCGCTATATGTAATTTTGATATTTTATCTTTTAATATTTTTATTGATTTCTCTGTATGTTGAATGAAACTTCATATCGGGAAAATATAGAGAAATATACATAATGGCCTTTCTATATTTGAGCACTTTTGTAAGTCATACATAGCAAGTATCATAAAAAATTACCAGGCAGTTGTAGTTAAATATCCTTAAAAATATTGAGACTGAAGTGCGTAAAACTAGGAATTTTTCCAAACTCTGTTATTTGATTATTTAGTGAAAATGTTTCCTATAGGCTGTGGAATATATTTGCTCTTTGAACTGAGAATATCAATCTTAGTTTTCAGTAGTCAAATATGAGACTGGAATAAAATGTTTTATTTTTTGTATCTGTGTTAGTCTAGATTTACTAGAGAAACAAATGCAGAAACATTCATGTGTATAAGAAAGATCTTTGTAAAAAAAGAGCAATTATCGAGACGATATCTAAACACTGAGAAAGCATCCCAACCCAGTCCAGTTCAAAGTCAAAAGTATGATATTAGCACATATGCCCAATACCAGTCTATAACGTCTCCTTCTGACTCACGAAGACACAGGCACTGGCAGGGGTCTCCCCGTGACTCCTCACTTCCAGGGCTCAGGGTTCATTAACAGCATCCAGTGGTGGCAGAAGCAACTCATCACTGGCAGGGGTCTCCATGTGGCATCTCCACCTTCAGAGGTCTGGCTCCATCAGGGTCAAGTTGTGTGACTTCTCCGTCTCCTCAGACACTATTATCTTGTCTTGACTGTCATTCATCGTCTCTGAGACTCACTCCCAGCAACTGGGGGAGTAGATTCTCATCTCCACGAGGGAAATATCGCAAGATTTCCCAGAAGTATCAGGAGAAAGCCATGCTCATACAGAGGACTCATTGGCTACTCAATGCCTATCTCCAGATTAACAGGCTAGACTCCACCCCTACATTTCAATCATGAAATTAACATAAGCACATGACCACCACATCTAGTTTTTCTCTCAATTGTTTGGTCTAATTTTAGACCATACACTACAAAAACATCAAATTCACTTTCAAACATACAAATATGCTGAATAAAAATTGATTAATAAATTAGTATGTCTCTTGTTATATGTCATAACAACTGCTGGGAGTTTTCTGATCCTTTTACACTTGTGTATTATAACATTAATAATATTATGGAATATTTTAGGCTATTATTTATTCAACATTGTTTCTTCACATCACCATCTTTTAGGGGTCTGATAATGTATAAGCTAGACTTCTTCAGATTACTTAAAAATTTCCAGAAGAATTTGTTCTTATTTATCAGGGTACTGTAATGTTTCATGGAAAATTGGAAATAAATGAAAATGAGTTTTTGCTGTTCTCAAAGAATTACAAGGTAAAATTCAACCAGAGAGTTAAGTAAAACTCTGCAAAGATTTTTTTTTTTTGGAAATTCTTCTTTATATGTACCTCCTTCTCTATTCTCTGAGTTTCTGCTTCAACCCTTCCAATATTCGGTTTCCAAAAAACTAAACAGACTTGAGTCCTCTGCATGGTTTCTTTCTGTGATTAGTCCCAAAATTTTTCCTACAAGACAGTCTATTTTGTCTTAGAGACACTTTTGTTACCTCTCTCTCAGGAGGCCAAAGTCCTGTGTTGCTAGAAATGTATATGCACTCCCATTGTAAGATGACTGCAAAAGTTTGTTCAGTTCTTTGCAGGCTTAGAAAAATGAAAATGCATCTAGTCAAATTTATCAAAGAAAGAGAACATAATTAGGATGGATTTAATAAATAATGAAAACATTTATTATTTCTGTTCAGTGATATAAACTAAGAACCATGCTAGTGAGTCAATAAGATTTATTGTCATACTCCAGAGCAAAGGAGAATTGCCTCTGCCTATTTCTGAGGCTGTAAGTCTTTGGGAGAGCAGAAAGTCTCATCTTTTTCCATCTAAGTTGTATAGGGGGTTTGAACTGCTGACCCCTTAACTATCAGGTCAATTCACAACTCAGAACAATACAAGCACCTCATGAGCAATGATATAGAACCTGTGTAATACTTTAAGGAAAGAAAGCTACAGCTACTCTTATAATCATAAATAAGGGGGTATATTTTCATATTGGTGAATATTTAGAATAGCAAGTGAGTTAAATAGTGATTGTAACAGATACATAGAATACAATATTAATCTGTATAAATCAATAGGTTTCTTAACCTATTAATTTATTAACCTATATAAATCAATAGGTTTCTTCACACACAATAATTGGAACAGTTAGAAAAAATATGACACCGTGTTAGTCCAGGTAGACTAGAGAAATAAACTTTAGACACACATATAGGGTATATTTATATATAAGGGTAAGATTTATATAAAAGAGGAATATGACATTAAGAAAGCATCCCAATCCAGTCCAGTTCAAAGTCAAAAGTCCAATATAAGCCCATATGCCCGATACCAGTCTATAACGTCTCCTTCCAACTCACAAAGTCATATGACAGTGGGTGCAGAATTCCAGTGCTGGCAGAGGTCTCCTGATGGCTCCTCACTTCCAGGACTCATGGTCCATCAACAACATCCAGTGCTGGTAGAGGCAACTCAGTGCTGGCAGGGATTTCCACGTGGCTTCGCCAGCTTCAGAGGTCTGGTTCCATCAGGGTCAGGCCATGTGATTTCTCCTCCAGCTCCTTCAGCTCCTCAGATGCTGCCATCCTATATTATATTGTCCATTGTTTGTTTTCTCTCTGAGACTAACTCCCAGCAACTGGAGAGAAAGCTTCTCATCTCCACGAGGGAAATATCGCGAGATTTCCCAGAAGTCTCAGGAGAAAGCCATGCTCACACAGAGGCCGCATTGGCTACTCAATAGCTATCTCCAGATTAACAGACTAGACTCCACCCCTACATCTCAATCAAGAAAATAGCATAAGCATATGACTGCAACAAACACTTACTAGCATTTTTATTAAAAACAGTAAAATAAAAATTGAAATTAATCAGTCATGCAGGACATTTCATAGTAAGAATTTCTATTAGTGCTTGTAAGGATTGCTGTGGCCAAGTGTTTATGCACTGGCTGCTGACTGCAAGGCCTGCAGTTTAGAACTATGAGCTGATTAATGGGAAAAAGAGGAATATTTCTATTCCAATTCAGAATTGCCAACACAGAAACATAGAAGTAGTTCTATCTTGTCTTATAGGGTCGCTATTAGAATTAGAACCAAGTTGATAGCAATGCATTTGAGTTTGTTTTTATAATAATATCAACTGTATTAATGGATAACCTATTCAAGCTATTTATTTATGAGCTGTGTAATAATAATTATTAGTCATATAACATCCATAAATGTTATTTTTGGCATCACTGCCCTCATAAATGTTATTTTTAAAGAGTTCCTTATTGTACATGCAAACACATTCAAGCACACGACTGATCACATTTACAAAGAGACATCGAAGTTATAAGACTACAGTTCATTAACGCTTTAATGTAAGCAAAGCAAATAAAAATTAGACAAAATATGAACTCATCTATAGACTTATCTATTTCTGACTATCCTAGTAGTCAAATGCAAAAGGGAAAGCAGGGATAACTTACAGCATACTTAAGTGATTTTATTTCAGTAAAAAAGTGAACATGAATCCTAACTTACCATCATAACTAACTGGTACTCATTGACTTAAAGAACATATAATTATACCCTTTATCATAGGTATTTGAAAACTTTAATGTTTAGAAATGTATTATCGCGTATTTAATTGGTCTATAATCACCCTTTTCTTAATCTTTAGCTTTTCTAAATTTTAAAAAAAAGTCAAAGTGCAACTGTATTTCAGATGCAATGGAAATATATTTTATCAAGTGTAGTAACACAACACAGACTTATAAAAAATATCACAAAGATAATTTATTATGGCACCGTTTTCTGGGGAGTACATAGCCTATCAGGAGACAGGATGACAGTGACATAACCTGGGAAAAAGTAAAAACAATTCATTTACCTAAAGACCATAATTTCAGTTGTTCCACTTGTCTCTAAACAACCTCTAATCCTGTAAACCCATTCCTTTTTCTATGCTTTTGAGTTTTGTTCCCCATTTCTCTCCCACTCTATACAGAACCTTATAGTGTAATCCTGGGAGCTCACAAAATGATCAAGTCAAAACGATCTACCAACTATAAAAATGCAAAACATATAATCTATTACATCTATTCATAAATTCATTGAGGATTCTTTACATGTACAATGTATGTTGATGTACCTTGCATAACCAACCGCATGAGTCCATATTGCACCACACAACACAATGAACTCTGTATGTTTTTGTCACTGCCTGAGTTGACTCTGACGATTGCACTGATGGAATGAGCCAGGAGGGAAGCACAGTCTGCACAGGAGCTGCCGACAGCCAGCCTGAAGCACACTTCCAAATGATCATCAGTCATGGTGGAACAGTTCTTGGACTTCATGATCTTTGTGTGGGAAAAGTATGACTCAAAACAATAGTAGAGTTGAATAATGCAGTCAAGAAGGCAGCACGTTTTCTCATGTTTGAGTACTTTTCCTCTGTGAGTAAGTTTCAGAATTGTTCTTGCACTCCAGACTTCAGCTGAATGCTGGCTTGTGGGGTTGAACTCTCCCATTCTATATGAAAGTGATACGTCTTTGTTTTCTTACTTACTTCAACTGCCTCACTCATTTTAATACCGTTTCTTGCACTTAATGGGGAAAAATAAAAAATTTGGCGATAACTTGGCATATCAGATTTGCTGCACTTAACATATTTGTTTGCACATGTGTTTGACACCTAAAATTGCACTGGATTGGCTGCTAATTGATAATTAAGTGATGGGATTGATGACAGCCTTACATCTATTTTTTTATTGCCATGTGATTTACACACATGACATCTGTGATCGAGGTATTGAACACCCCTGGCGCAATAACTTTCAATACATTTGATAGAGGAGTTATCATCTAATTGCTCTGATCTCAGGGTGATGGAGTATAAAGTTTATGTGGTCCTTTAAGACATTAGACTAATTGTTTACACGTTTTTGCTTGTTTCCTGAACATTTCTTTACTCCTGGCAGGAAGAGACCAAGAGTTATACCTTGGGGTGTCATCACAAGATATTCACTGAATTAGGATAAAAAATGTTATATTTGTGTATTATGTTATACTATTTGACCTTGATGTTGTCTGAGATTATGGTTCCAAATCCCAATTCTCTATGATACCTTTCCTCAAGATCTTTAGTTATTTCAATATAGTAAATTACATTTTAAAAAAAATTTAATAAGTACTATATTACAACTTTAATATAAAAATGTGGACATTTGTAATATAAACAACTCTTTTCCCAAATAACTAACTGTATTTGGCCAGGTTGGCTAGAGAAACACATCCAGGGTCATTCATATACCATATTTTTTTGGACCATAAGACAAAATTCAGCCTCCCCAAAAAAAAGTGGAGGGAGGGGTGGGGAACAAGGATGCATCTTCTGGTCCAAAAGTGTTGTACCCTAGACATTTTAGTATATTGGTACTGTTTGGTTCAGAATATTTTTTCTTGTTTTCCTGCTGTAACTACTGTGTGTGTCTTATGGTCAGGCACATTTTATGGTCTCAAAATATGGTATGTACAAGAAAGAGCTTTATATTAAGAAGGCAAATAAAAAAAAGAAGGCATTACACTGGTACATCAGTAAAACATCTCTGCTCACTCATGCTCAAGTCCATCTGACCAGCAATGGTCCCTAAGTCCATCTTCAGACTCACGAAGCCACATGCAATGTGGCAAAATGCAGCAGCATCACCAACTGGTGGTGGTTGCAAAGTCTTGTGGACCTGCTGGCAGTGTTCTGGCAGCTCTCAGAGTGACTCCACAGCAGGAAGGATGGATGGAGAGAGGGGCCGCCCCCAGAGAGCCATTTATTTCAATGGCTCCTTCAAAGGAGGCCATCTAGCTGTGACCTGATTGACACGCTACCCATATCTTCTTACAGGTGCCACAATGGCATCAAAGAACTCTGAAAGTCACTCATTTGTAGGGAAATTTATAAGATTCAACCTTTTTCTTATTATGTACACATGAAAACCAAACGTAATCCTTTAAAATCAAGTCAATTTTAGCTTAAAGTGATCCCACATAGACTGCTTCTGTGGCTGTAAGTCGTTTTGAGATCAGACCTCCATCCGATGGGTTAAAAGGCTTGAACTTCAGACCTTGCAATTAGGAGTCTAATACTTATGCAATGACACTACTAAGATGTGTAATTCTGTATTAATGTATGCTAATTTATACATATGAACTGTACTGTTATCATATAAGGTATTAATACTTGATAATTTATACATGGAAAGACTATTAATAAAAGTAGGTTGTGGGGCTGAGCCCCGGTGGTGTAAGTGATTGAGTGCAGGATTGCGGCCCACGGGCGTGGTGGTTCAGATCCAGCGGCGGCTCTCAGGAGCAGCACTGGGTAGTGCCCACGATCACCAGAGGGCAGTGATGCCCCCCAAAAACAAAACAAAACAAAGCAAAAGTAAGTTGCATCAATAAAATTGTTAGAATGTCTTGATAAATAGATCACTTCCACTAAATAACTAATATTCCCCAGTTATTAATAGACCCTCATTTTAAATTTTGGTTTCAGAAGAAAGACTTTTGTCCTTAGATAATATTTAAACTTGAAAACAAAAATATATCATGGAATTTCAAAGAACTAAGAATAGAAATACTATATTATTAGACAAGTCTGAGCTCTCGGTATTGCTGTGTGGACTAATTTTCTGTTGCATTCCTTTTCACTATATAAACTTAGATATGTGTGTGTGTGATCATAAGTGTCCTGGTTTTGCTTCTCTAGAGAATGCAGTGTAATACACAGTATGACCCAGTACTATTTCTATTTGGCACATAGATAATAAAACAAAAGAAAGAACATGAAGTAACTTGTGCTCTCTGATTTTTATAACAGCACTTTCCGCAATAAGAAAATGCTGAAAACAAACCAAATTCCCATAATGGACACAGAAAGTCTGGTACATACAAAAAATGGAAAGTTATACAGCCAAAAGAAATGACAGTGGAATCATAGAACACCCCAATCTATGATAAGAAATAGAAACAATTGCACAATTACAAAAAATGAAATTAGTCGATCCTAAAAGGATTTTTGAGTCTATTGGTGTAAGAATAAAAAGTAAGACAAAATATAACCTTCTACTCTCAGGTCGTGTACCCTTCTAATGTGGTTACCCAAGCAGCATGGTAGACACCCTTAAACACAGGTGTCCCCTTAAACACACAGCTCTTCTGTAACTGCACCTTAAAAACCACTGCATTTGACCTCACTTCAACTAGGGTCATTTTTTGGAATGTGGATAGAGGTAAAGATGCATTCAGCTGTTATCGTAATACATCATGATGAGATCAAGCAAACGTAATGGACACTCCTACAAGAGAGATGTTGTTGTCATTGTAGTTAGATGCTATCATGTTGGTTCTAGGGAAACTATGTACAATGAAATCCTGTGCAGTTATGCTCCATCCCCAGCATGCTTCTATGCCTGGGCTCACTGGCACAGCCAGTATATACATCTGCCTCATCAAGGGCCTACTTCTTTTCCACCACCTCTCCCCATTATGTAGCATGATGTTCTTCTCCAGGGACTGGCCTCCTCCAGAATACCATGGCTGGGATCAGGTGAACCTTAGCATTCAAAGTACCATCCTTGCTCTTCAATATGCTAAAGAGGTCTTGTGAAACAGAGTTACCTAATTCAACAGGTCTTTTGATGTCTTCAGTGCTTACTTCCATGAGCCAAACAAGAACCAAACAAGACAAAATTCTTGACAACTTCAAAGTTTCTCTATGTATCATGATGCTATATATTGGTCAACTTGTGAGATATTTGGTCTTGCTGATATTGAGCTGTAACATATATTGAAGGGTTCAATTCTTGTTTTTCATCAGCAAGCGATTCAATTCAATACCTACTAACTTATAGCAAGCAAGATATTATAATATGAATAACTGTGTTAGACAGGATTCTCTAGAGAAACATCCAGGATATATATATATATATATATATATATATATATATATCCTGGATATATATATGTATATATAGAAGGAATACAACAGCTAATTAGTCCACACAGCAGTGCAACAGTTAATATTCTGAACTTCCTTCAAATCATACCAGCCAAGATCAAGGAAGCAGACAGAGGAATTTGTGCTCAGGCAAGGGAAGGATATCTGCCCCCTCCCCACACTTGTCAGGCAGCAGGCACCTCAAGGTGAGTTGGCAACAGAAGCAACAGCATAAGGTTAGGGTCTCAAGTTCCAGCAAGGCACAACATGGCTACAGGATCTGCCAGCAGCACGTGGACAGAGGTCCTAATGAGGTCTCCGCTTTTGGGATGCATGGCTGGGTGACAAGATCCAGGTGGTGGCTTGGCCCACCAGTAATACAGAACATGGTTGAGACAAAGGCCTTGTTCAGGCAACATCTTTTCTCATGAGAAAGAAAAGAAGAGGCCATATTTGCAGATCAATTTATTTTGGTCACCCGTTAATCAAGTTGACTTTAGAGACTTATCTTAATAGCATAGCTTGGTAATAAGCCTTTATCCAATCCTGATGCCACACTCTTATTCATATAACCCAGCTTCTCTGATGACTTGCTCAACAGATGGATTGAACAAGTATAGTGAGAGGATAAAATTCTGATAACAGCATTTCCTGATTTTAAGTCACTCCATAGCATGCCTTTCCTCAGCTTGGAACACTGTTTCTTGATCTATGTCCAAGATCCTCATGAGCATAATGAAGTGTTCTGAAATTCCTATTTTTCTCAAGGTTATACATAGTTTATTGAGGTTCACATATGCCTTTGCATAGTCAATGGAACCCAGCTAAACATTGTATGGTATTCTCTGCTTTAAGTAAAATTCTCTTCTGAATTCAGCCTGAAACACTGGCATTTCCCTGCTCATGTACTCCCTCAACCATTGTAGTATGATCATAAGGAAATTTTTACTTTTATTGATGCTCTAGTTAGAGCATTTTGGGGTCACTTTTCTTTGCAATGGATACAACATATATCTCTACAAGTCAGTTGGCCAGATATCTGCCTTCCCAATTACACATAGATAAATGATTGTGCTCCCAGTGCTTCCTCAGCTGTCTAAAACGTTTTAATGGGCATTCTCACAATTCCTTGAAACCTTATTTTTCGCTGATGCATTCAGTGCACTTTGTCTACTTTCAGCAACTTTGACTCTTGCTTATATGCTATTTCCTGAAATGGTTGTTCTTCCTTCATTTTTCTAATTCTAGGTTCTTGCAAAGCTTTTAAAATAATATTTGCTATTATCTTCTTGAGATATCCTTTGAAAATTTCTGTCATCCCCTTGAATTCATTCTTTTTTCCATTTGTTTTAGCTATTCTATGGTTAAGAGCAAGTTTTTGAGTCTCGTGACATCTCTTTTGATCTTTTCTATCTTTCCTATGTGTTTAATGACCTTTGGTTTCATCATGAATGATTGTCTCGATGTCGCCACACAGATCATTGAATCTTCTTTCATTGCTAATGCTCAATGAAGCAAACATGTTCTTGAGATGTCCTTGAAGTTCAGGTGGGAAGACTCTAGATCATATTTTGTGTCTTAGATTTTTAAAAATGTTCTTTAGATATATCCTGAACTTACAACTGAATATTGGATTCCCTGTTTCACAATTGACTGCCACTCTGGTGTTGCCTGCCAATATTGAGTTTCTCTATCATGTCATTTCACAAATGCAGTCAAGTTGATATCCCTGGGTTCCATAAAAGGAAGTCCATGTGTCTATTCATCTTTTGTATTGTGTAATAAAGGTATTTCCAATGCACATGCTATTGGTTTTGCAAATTTCTCTCACGTGATTTGCTCCAGCTTCATTTTTATCGCCAAGCCCGTATTTTCCAACTACCATTCCTTCCTCTTTTCTATCAACCCTTGCAGTCCAATCACCACTATCAACTCATCCTAGATGCCTGTCTGATAATTGATTGAATTCTTTATTTTATTAATCATGAACCTTTGTGGCTGATGCAAAAGACTGAATAGTAGGCACAAAGATGCAATCTGTCCATGAATAGCATAATACTTCACGACGTGTTTCTGACATTGAATACCAGGCCACTCCTCTTGTTGATGTTATTTCCAGCATAGAAAAAAATCCTAGGATTTTCTGATAAAAAATAGTAAATGCCTTCATTGGATTTTCAGTACTTCCTCTCAGTTACATGACCCTCACTTAAACCCTTCCAGACCTCCCATACCCCCTTGGCCACTGATTCTGGACCATTTGTCCCCTTGTCCAAGAGCCTGTCCATGCCCCCTCCCCTCCCCACCTTCCCCTGTGCTCCCCAGGAACCATTGGACCCGTCTTTCACTCCTTCCAACTATGCAATCAGGAGTGTTCCCTTCTTGATTCAGTTTATTTGGGGGGTCAGGGTGTATTACTTCCCCACCATGTGACTCCTCAAAATGTCCTCTGTTGCTGTCTGCATCAGTAGGGAGACAGTGTGAAATGTCTTGGTGTTGATTTCTCAGCCCTTTCTGTGACTCATTAGGTCCCCATGGGGGCATAGTCCTCTGAGCATCATGGGTCAGCATGGGTACTAGACTAGTTCTCTTTCTCTTCCTCCCTTATTGCCTATCTCCCTGTGAGTGTGGCATGCTGGCCCCTCCCCCCAACCTATTCTCTGCCACACCCATTTCCAGGGAGGGGGTAAATCTGGCTCTGATTATGTCCAGCCCTGTAGCTCTCTCTTTTCTTGCATCCTTCCATGTGTCCATGCTATCCTCATGGTTGGGTGCTTCAAGGTAGAATCTCCATGCCCACTCGGGCTTCTGTGAAGACAAG
>PVJH01004750.1:0-121074 GCA_004026705.1 Nesogale talazaci | reverse complement strand
AAAGGCTTCAAGTAATCCTGCCTTTCAATAAGCAAGCTTTGTGTCCTATGGCTATTACAGAATGTTAAGTTTCCTTCACTCCTGATGCCACATTCTTCTTTTAAAGACAGGCATCTCCGATAATTTGCACGGTATACAGACTGAATGGGTATGGTGAAAGGAGACCACTGATGCACGCACTTCTTTTTTAAATCACAGTCTTGCTCTGTTTAAACTGTTTCCTCTTTCTGGGTACACCTCCATAATGTACTTGCTGTCATGTCAGCCCTAACAGCCTTCCCAGTGATTAATGCTGAATGTATGAAATCTGTTCTTGAAATACTCTCTAAACACTGGAGGGATATGCTCCCTGTTGTGTTCTGGATTTTGAGCATTTGTCTTCAGCTTCAGCTTGAACTTGCTTTGAGCAATTGATAATCAATCTGCTCCATAACCTGGCATTGATTTTGTTTTCTGTATTGATATTGAGCTTCTCCATGCTCTCTTCCAACAAATGTAGTCAATTTGATTACTCTTTATTCCATCTGGCAAGGTTCATGCGTACACTTGCCATTTAGGTTGTTGGACCAGGATGTTTGCAGTCCACTCCATTAATCTCACTAATGTCCCTCCAGCAATCTCCAGCCTCATTTCTATCTCCAAGGCCCTATTTCTCAGTGCCCAATCCTTCTTTGTTTCCCACTTTGAAATACCAATAAGCAATTATCATGAATGTGTGCTTCATCTCGATTTCGGGCTGAATATGTTGATAGAAGTTTTAAATTTCTTCATCATAAATTTTAGTGACTAGTGTGCAAACGAGTAACAATTTTATTAATGACTTCTTTAAAATTATAGTATATTTTAATCTTTCTTTTGTGATTATGAATCTTCTGGAATCATCTCATAATTCTTCTGGAATTTATCACTCCCAGTATGGTAAAACATATGGTTGTTTCATTTAAAATTGCTAACAACAACAATCTATTTCTGCTCATTAATGCTCAGGACCACATACTCTAAGAATTCTTTTTCATTTTTGACAGTTTCCAAAATTCCTGGATTCATACTTCGTATATTCCATGTTGCAAAGACTAATGGATGTTTACAGCTTTTTCTGCTCAGAGGGAGTGGTGTCACCTCAGCAAATGAAGGTCTTGACATTTTAATCCAACCACGTAGAATGAAGGCCGGTTTTACTTTGAGGAAGCAGCTCACCCCAGTCACATGTGGAGTGTCTGGCAACCATCAGGACTCATTTTCCAGCACTGTATTTGGCAATGTTCTGCTTCTATTCCTAAGATTTTCAGTGGTTAATTCCTTAGAAATAGATTGTCTTTTCTTTTTTGTTTGTTCTTAGACTTAAAGCTTCTCTGAAGGGTCCATGGATGACCCTTGTGGAATTGGAAATAGCAGTGACATAGCTTCCAGCATCACCGCAACACACACATGATCACAGGGTAACAAGATGACCGATAAGAATGGAAGGGAATATATAGGTCCTGTCACTTTAGATTTCTCTAGCAATTCAACTCTGAGAATGTTCAGTGTCTTAGGGCTTACAGCTCACACCCTGTTTCCTTCTTCCCCTGTAGCAATGCACAAGTAAGCCTACAGTGACACATTTCATATCAAGGTGCTATTTGTATCTTGAGAACAGCTATGCTCCACCATTTTCCTCTTCTGTTATCACCCAGAACTGTACTTTACCACCAGAAATATTTAATTATATTATTCATTGCCAGATAATAAAGTTCATTCTTCCAGATATTGCACATTTTGTCTTTCATGACACTTTCACCTACACTTTAAGAATCATTGCTGTAGATAAATGAAAGAGTCACCTAATTGGTCTCTCTTTCTACAGTACTGACCCCCATTATATTCATTTACACATTAAAGTAAGCATGATTTATGCAACATGAAGTATGACCTTCTTCTTCTTCTTAAAATTTTAATGGCTCATCATCTGTAGGATAAAATTATAATGTGTTATTTGGGCGGACAAAGATCTCTATATCCTGGCCACTTATTACCTACCCAGTATTATCATTAACCACTTACTAATTCTCAAACTTAACTCCATTTTTTTTCAGTTCTGTAAAGGACATACATTCTCCTCTTATTGGTCTTACATGGAATGCCTCTCCCATCAGGGTTTTCCTAGCTTGAACATTAATGTTTCAGTTTAGACATCAACTCTGCAAAGTCTTCCCTGCAGCACCGGATTCTATAATCATTCCCCTTTATGTATTTCCCTAGTGCTTTTCAATACTGTCACCTCTCGAAGAAAATAATCTAGAAGGATACCCCTACAATTGTACCTCAGACTCACAAACTAAAAGGCTGGCTTCCTCATGCAGAGATGGGTTGTTACTATTGATCATCCAGTGCTTAGCGAGGTGCTTTAAAAACGCTAACTCAACTTAAGGACAGACCAATCCATTGCTGTTGAGTATTCTGACTTACATCAAGCCTAAATTGGGTTTCTGGTTCAAATCTTTACAGGAGCAAAGAGATTCATCTTTCTCTGAAGCGTGGCTGCTGAGTTTACAGCCTAGGGTTAGCAACTCGGTATAAAACTCATCGCTCCACCATGCCTCCTTAACTGAAGGGAGGGGCCTCATATTTATCAATGCCTTTATTTGATGGCTTAACTAAAGTGATTTATCACAAGTGTTAGTTTCTTAAGGTGCCAGGATATCCCGTCTGCAGACAATATAAATTTAAATCATTATTTTGTTCTTTGGAGCTGTAGATTTGGATTATAGTAACAAACCTTCACATAAAGTAGGTGACTGTCGCAAATTTTGAGAAGCATGTTGAATTAGAGACTTTAGCTATATTTAACAATTTTTTCTCATTTCTGTTAATTTCCTTGGTTAACATAAAACAGCTTTCGATATTAGCACAATGTTAGGTAACTATAATAGACAGATTTCCTGTGTATTGCCACACATGTAACACGAAGCAGAGTTTTGTCAAGTTTGCAAGTATGTGTAACAACTGTCTAATATACCTGGACTTTTCCAAATTTAGTCATTCGTTTGACATTTTATTCATATTTAATAGTCAAATATAACATTTTCTCTTAAAATAAATGCTTTAATCATAATCTTGTCAGTGATCAATCCACCTAATACAATCTACCTAGCTTTCTACCTTTTCCTCCATAATTTGCCATGATAAACTCTCTGACTCTGAATAGTATCTAACAAGAAAAATGTAATCTGATTATTTTTTAGTGTTTTATGATCTTTTTTTAAAAATCATCTTATTGGGAACTCATACAACTCTTATCAGAACTCATACACACATCCATTGTATGGCAAGCATATCTGTTGCCCTCATCATTCTCAAATTTTGCTTTCTACTTAAACCCAGCAATTTGATTATTTTTAATAAAAAGGCCCACATATACTTTGTTAAGTATTTATTATTTAAAAAATAATGAAAAAATTCCCCACAAGTATTTATAATAAGATATGCTGTTTATATAACGACCTGCACATATTAGTTTAGTACATATTGAAAGTAACTTTATATCAGGAATTAAAAATAGCTTATTTCTATTTCTAGTTTTAGCGAGCCTATTTTTATATAAAGTCACTTTTTGTGTGGTATCACTGGTAAATTCACTTCCAATTGGAGCACAATCACATGTCTATGCCAACACCCTATAGCATTTTAAGACATTATTAATGAATGACACTTTCTCTCTAGCGTCATGTTCCCCAACGTGGAGACACTGATCTTGGGGGCACCAGTAGGATCCAGACCATAAAGGCCCATTTCTACACTTTATCCTGGATTAGGGGATCTAGTAAAAAGATTTTTAATTGCTGCGGGGTCCTTATCAATATTTTTCTAAAGAGGGGGTGGTAGACTAAATAACTTTGGGAAGCTATTTTCTAACTACACATTCTAAAATTATGTAACAGTTCCTACCTCATGAAATTTAGCTAGCCAAGTAAATATTAATATAAATCTTGCATAAACTTCTAGAATTTATATTATGATCTATGTTTATCTTCCATGGAAATTCCATAAGAAATAACTCATTTACTTAAATAACTCTTACTTTGCTTCAATTACCACTACAGTATTTCTTTGTGTGTGTGTGTGTGTTTAACATTACATGACTATTTAACTTGAGGTATCAGCATGGTTCTTAACAATGTTCAAATAGATAAATAGAGAATGATCAAAAGATTTAAAATACTTTTATATTTGAACAAGTGCTTTACATTCTTATTTCTATATAAGTCTGTACTAAACACTTTAGTATCGCCACCCTAAGTTTGGGGTCGCTGCTTTCAAAACAATTTTAATGATAAAATTCAAGTATAAGAGTATGATCACCAAATGAAGTGATAAAAAAATGTTCCTAGGAGGAGATGTCGAATGTTTTCACTGACCAAGCATCAGCCTTGACTGTGAATTACCTGATTTAAGAAAATAAATTATTTCAATTGTACAGAATCCCTATTCCATATTCCTTATTCAATGTCCAACTTTCAAAACAAAATGAAGAGATAGAAAATATGACTTGAGTATGGCTTACCTTAATTCCCAAAATAACATCTTTGACTTTCAATATTTTAAAGAGATCTTGTGCAGCAGATTTACCTAATATAACCTATAGCTTATATTCATTTAATGAATAAACTGAAAGTCACAAATAATTATCGTGATTATTTTATTTGGGTTAAATATCTAAAAATCAATTATCTAGGGATTAAATATCTATTGATCAGAGTGAAACAATTTTTGTATCAATAACAATGCCACAACTGATAATCTGAAAAATAAATTTTATAAAGCCAGGGCTTAATTAAGAGGTTCAGCATTTAGTAAAATTTGTGTGCTTATCATTCACACTAAAATTAATCTAGATGTCTATCAGTCATTTTGGTAACTGCTCCCATCACCACCAATCTATTTATAGCAAATTTGAGGTACAAAAGAAAAATTATCTGAAATATCTTTCCAACAATAGAATTTTTATCCCTAGCCTGAATGCTACATCTCCTTACATATTAGTGACTACTCAAAAGCCTGTGCTGTTAATCTGCATAAGAAAAGAGTGAATGAACAAACAAGTAAAAGAGAAAATTAAGAATGTTACATATGTTTACCCTCCTTTATCTTTTACCAATTCCAGAGCAGGGCTTTCTGCAGCTGCATTTTTACTGCTCTTCCTCGCCTGACTAAGTCACATGAGACCACAGAGTTGTGGCATTAAAATTCTCTCTCTAGAAATCTGGAAGTTTGAAATTGAGATTGAATTAATTATTCACTTTCTATCTATGTGTGAAATCCAGATAGAGTAGCATCCCCTGTCTAGTCTGCAGAGAGAAAGAAAGGAGCAAGCTAAATAAAGAGTGGAAAAGAATAAATGCTCTTGTCCTGTCTTGAATCCAAGCTTGATTCGTGTCGCCCAGATTCCATCCCCTGTGATTCCCGAGAAACCCACACAGGAGGAGAAAGACCTTAGGGAAGCCACTTCAGTTGGGTTTCCGTTTCAAAAAGCTAGGATTTTTCTCAACTGGCAAAGAAGTTTATCTCAGAATTATATATTACATATATTAAAATGCAGTAATAATTATTCTCCTAATTTATCTGGACTTAATTTAGTCATTTCAATGATCTCAAAGAATATCTATAATAAAGAACCCATGCCTCAGACCGTCAACCAGATTCAGTGTGAACACACTAGCTTTAAATTTCTGCTTTTACCAGAATATTGTCAATAACTTGCTCTGTGAGCAAAGCAAGCTATATAATTATGTTTTTTGTTCAGTTTTTTTTGTCTATGTGATTAAGGACTAACACAATTTAACTGGTGCTTTCCAGAAATTAGATCGATGGACAAAAGCTTTTATGAAGATGTGAACCTAAAATTCTCTTAAAACAGAGATAATGGACACTGAGATCCTCTTTTATATTTTGCTACCTTATGGGCAAGGCTGAGGCAGACTGGAAGAATTGAAAACACTGTCAAATCAATGTTCACACTGTGCCTGGATTGTAGATAAATGAAAACTATTTTTAGCAATAAAAATATGGCACCTTTGATGAGCAGCACGTCCTTTAGAAATGGATGTTCTTCAGTTCACACTGAATTTTCTACAGAATAGCACAATTTAGAAACCTTGCCACACAGGGCAATTGGGTAATGTGTAAATTGGCTATTTCCTTTTGGAATCAGTATGCACTTTGCCTCTCCTTAGGCCTCTATAAGGAAAAACTTGCTGAATTTCTACATAAAAACTAAATTGGAAACAGGGACAGCAGCAAAGTCAGCCACACATGGGTAGGCAGACTAAGGCATTTTAATATAGCAGTCCAACAGTATGCTGTGGAATAATGGGGTATGACTAAATGATTTCCTTCAGAAATCTCCCTCATTGATGACAGTGTTTGAGAAAGTATTTTAGTCTTTTATACAACTACTACTTTATTGAGTACCATATTTGGACCCTCTTAAATTCTCAGCCGTTTTAGCTTTAATCCCTTCCATAATGTTCTCTTGTCCACACTTTCCAAATTCACTTTCTCAGTTCCTTCCCATATTAACTGAAATCTCTATCACTTCTTTCCTGGAATCTTTCATTAATTCATTTTCTATAATAATTATTTTTCTTTCATATAATTCCTTATAACTTCTATTTATTTGCTACCTTATACCTTTACTATGTGCTTATGAGTGCAGATATTAATGTGACTTATTTTTGCATGTCCAACAGGATTTTATGTGCAAACACAACACAAACATTCTGATCCATTTTAATAATAAATGGAAATATTTATGTCAAATACTCACTTGAAATCCAAATGTGTTGTTCTGAGAACCATGCCTTGGTACTCCCGGATTATCACATGAAGTTCTTGTAGGTTCTAAAATGATAATTAATAACATTAGTCTTTGATAATTTATAATAAATATATCTGTCTCTATATAACAATTTGAAGTGATCTCTAGTTTAATTAATGGAATATGGGTACAATTTTTAAATATAATACTTATGGTTTCCTAATAATATATAATAGTGTTTCTCCATAAATCTTCTGAACTTGAAGTGAGAAATTTAGAGAGATGCACTTTTGTTTTTGTATTTTTTGAGAGATGATTTAGCATGAATGATGTAATTCTTGAACTTTGAAACATTTTAATTAAAAAACTTTCCATAACTAATTAAATCTGAAGGTAAGAAAAACACATGCATCAACCACGTGCTCAAAGGGCTGGCTGGACTACAATCTCAGGTAGGACACGAGCCTCTGAAGTCAAGTGTTTTTCCAGAGCCAGGATTTATGATTTGAGTTCTTCCCTGATCCCAGTAGAAAAGGGGTGCATGAAGAATATTCTGGGTAGTGGCATTACTTTCTGAGTTGGTTATTCATATGATCACTTACTTGTTTAGTTTTTAAATGTGGCCTTATTTTCAGGAATATAGCAATGTACTTACAGCCCTTTCAAATCGATATATTGTTTAGATATATTTGTAACAAGTGTCATTTTTATGTGAACATGCTGTAGTATGTATTCACATGTTCTCTCCCTGAGTGTCAATGAGTTGATTCCAGCTCATGGTCACCTTAAATGACACAGTAGAACTGTCACTTTAGGTTTCTCAGGCAGTAAATCATTATGGGAGCAGAGAGACACATTTTTGTTTTTCTTTTATCTTCCAAGAGGGTCTGGGCTGGGGTTGAGCTACAAAGTTGGTACTCAACAGCCTAATAAGTAACCTACTTTGCTGCCATGGCCACTGTTCACTGTCCTTAGTCAGTTCCAATGCAGAGAGATCCTATTGCACCCAAAAGAGACACTGCCTGGCCCTAAGCCATCCGTGAATTGTCATGCCTGAAATCACTGTCGCACCTATGGGGCCATACAATTTCATCAAGGGCCTTCCGACTTTTCTTTGGCCCCTCCACTTTGCCATGTGACTGGTCTTTTAGGGACTGGTCTCTTCTGGTAACCTGTCCAAATTAGAAGGCTTGTCATCTGAGCTTCCTCATCTCCTGGCACCATACTGGGCAGTGATCTGCTGCTATTCGTAATGTTTTCAGCATGTCTCAAAATGTTCCACTGCTATGCTTAAGGCTTCCTATGACTCCTATCTTTCAGGAGTGAACCCCCTATTCCTTCTTGAAAGTCTCTTCTTAATCCAGAAGCACCCCTGGAAACTGCTCCCCTTGGGTGCTGATATTAATAATACTTGTGACATATGGTTTCCTCCAGGGGACTCAGGCCACCATGTCCAACCAAATAGCACATCTGTGTGGCGAGCCTCTCGCTTTTTAGGGCATGCAAATGTAATCCATCTGAAATCTTGTGCTCCTTTTCATTTTTAATGAGAAAATTTCATGTTTCTCCTCAAACTTCTTAAAGCAAAATATATTAGACATTAAAAGTATTAATCCCAGTACTCTAATTGTTCCTAGGCTTTAAAGTTATTCTTTGTATTTATACGGTACAGTAGATAGGATAAAGAAAACCATCGAGCAGGCCCTCTATTAATTCCACAATTACTGAATATAAACGAAAACTGAACGCAGCGTTGTCGAATGGATTTTGACTCACAGCAACCGTCTAGGGCAGGGGAGAAGGGCCCCATGGAGTCCCAGGAAGTCTGACAAATGCATGCCCCATCTTTTTCCCGAAGAGCAGTTGGTTGATCTCCACTGTCAAACTTTGGTGAGAAGTGAAAACATGACCCTACTGTGCTGCCACAGCTCCCTGCTCCTGAGCATAAACAGTACTCAGTGGCTGTTACCTATGCAGTGAGGGGATGAACCACTCCAAGTGCCATCGGCTTGGCATATTCTGGTGCTCGATCCCACTAATATGAATGGAAAGTTGCAGCTGAATGAAACCTCGGACTGGTAGATAAAGCTCTTGCCTTCTCTTTTCCCCTGGGCAGGTATACCTGGGTCACCGCAAAACTTTGCTGTAGTGAAAAAGAAAGACACCAGTAGAGATGACAAAGGTTATGACAGAACAAATAGAATATGGTAGCAACTGGGACGGTGGATTAAAATGAGATGTTATTCTATTCCAATAACATATTCTATTTTTTCCTAGATTATATCTAAATGCACAAATCTTGAAAGTAAAACTCAGGATAATATTTAAAATTTAGGATGATTCATCTAGCTTCCCTCTTGTGGGCTATCTCATAAAGTCGAATAAAACCAAAGCCGAACCCGCTGCTTTTGAGTCAAGGCTGGTGGGTTTCTGAGGGTGTACCTGTTTAGGGGAGTAGAAAACCCAGTCTTTCTCCCTCAGAGTTGCTGACCATGCAAATCAAAACTAAGCATAACTACAATACCAACATGGCATAACTGATTCATCTTGAGCAGACTGGAACATAGGACCAGTGATGAGATGTCCTGCTGTAAATAAATGCAATTTATAGGTGAGATCTGACAGAAAGCAATGACGTGTAAGAAATTGGAAATAATGTGGAAAGTCAGTAAGTCTAACATAGAAAAATAGTTTGCAGGATCCAGAACATTGTGTGTGTGTGTGGGTGGGTGGGTGGGTGTGTGTGTAGAGGTTGGGGAAACAATTTTAAATAAATAGATAACTAGATTTAGAAGATCCGACCTCACTATCATGAACCTTTAAGGTGCAATCTCCTCCAGCAAGAACAATCCCCTTCCTCTATGTCCAGGACCCCAGATAATGCAGCCATTGGCTTTTGAAGTCTTTATCTTCTCTCTGGAAAGAGCTGCAGTGGAACAAGAACTTGACCAAACACTTAACTACTTTACTTCTAACCCCTCTCCACATTCCTGTTCAATGCATTCACACATTCTTTCAAAAAAAAAAAAAAGAAACTATTATTTGTACTTTGAAACTAAGGATTGCAGGCATCCAGTGTTCTTGGGGTATTTCTCTATCTTTACTGTTCTGGCAGACACCATATCCAGGCAGTTTCCTGTTTACTCTTGAAATGTGTTGGTTTGGATGATGCATTTTATGATCAGTCAACTTAAAACTGCCTTACAGTAGAGTGTACACTTAAATAGTTGGGTGATTGCTGTTTATCTGTATTTAGAGGGAATTCACTTTCAGATACTGAATCTATACATCTAAAACTGAAAACATTTTAAACAAATGAATGCAAAGTATCTAATAATAGAATACCTTTGCATGTATGGATATGTGTGTGTATATATATATATCAGAGCTAAAGTGAAAAAAAAATGATTAAATAGCTACCAAAACAAAATAATTTGAGAAAAATATCCAAATAAAATAATGTAAGGAAAGTGATGTTATAAAAATGACATCTTATGTTTTCATCTTATCAATTATGATATTGCAAACTAATCTACTTGACATTCAATAACTTTTAGCAATATAACATTACACCCTAAAAGATCAGAGCCCCTGATTTATAAATCTTTCTATCTACAGTGTCGAGTACATTTTGAATGTAACGGGTATCTTCTCAGTGGACATCTGAAGTCATCATTTGAGCTTGAGCAGTCCCAGTCCCAGTGATTAACCTTTGGGCCTCTAACCACAAGGTCGGTAGTTTGAAACCACCACAGGAGAAAGACTGGGGAGTCTATTCCTGTCTCAGAAACTCCCTGGGAAAACTCTGTGCCAGAAAGTTGCCATTAAGCGGCATCAACTTGATGGTAGTCATTGAATCCTTTCTATGACTGAGCTAATTCATAAACTATCTACTGTGGTTCTCCTGTATATTTACTCTGAGTAATCGATATCATATCTTAAATTAACACAACAAAGAGAAAGGAAGAGGGGATATGGAACCACATAGATACCTCCAACTTCTCTCTATTCTTAGATGGTTTAATCTAGAGTAGTCTTTAATTTACCAAAAAAATATGTTGGTGTCATGTTTAGAAGCTTAATATACAGAGTTTATAATAAAAAAAAAACTTTTAGCATGTAATGATATAAGATATTAGTCTAAAGTACAACACTGAAGATAAAATAAATAGCATTGGAGAGAAAATCAGTGTCTCTTTTTTAAAAAAAAAATGTAAAAATAATTAACTGGGTTTCTCAGAACTTGCTCTGAAGAAAGACAAGACTGTTTACTCCTGTGAAGCATTACAGGCTGGAACACCCATGGTTAGTTCGACCCAGCCCCTCAGGGTGCTGGGAGTCCACATCAACACAGGGCAGTCAGTGGCCCTCAGAACTTGAACCAGGTGACCTGCAAGTAACTGAATTTCTGACCAGGTAATCTGATTCCTAAATGATAAAAGAGTTACATTTTCCTTCTTACTATCTGATATTCTTTATCTGAAATGGTTTCATCATTTATTAAAATGTCACTAAATGTGATTACCCTGAGCTTCTCTTGTATGTAACATACATAAATTAATGGAGACAAGTTAACCATTTTGGATATTTGAAATTAAAATGTAAGCATAGAAGAATCTTTATATAGTCTAGTTACTATCCTTATTTCCCAAGCACACTGGTTATACTGTCCAACTGTGTGATTAGGATTTTGATGATAAAAAGTTAATGCAGCTGACTTTTCTGATATTTTCATTCATGGATAGTATGTTTTGCATCTTATATAAAAACTTTAAAAAGTAACTTTATTGGCATGTACTTCACATATCATACAATGTCATATTTCCATTTTACTAAGAAGAATTACACAACTATCACTGCAATCAATTTCAGAACATCTTCTTTTCTACCTACTGTTGGTTCCTCATTTCTGCACATCCTCCTCAGCTGACACCTAGGCAACTGCCCATCCAGTTACTCTCTCTCTAGATCCTCGGCCGTGGATCTCATATACAGAAAGTCATACAGAATGCAGACAGGCAGCAAAACAAAAAAACAAAATATCAACAATGACTAGACAAAACATCAAAAAACCTCGATTGAAAATAAGTCCAAAGAGAGATCATATGATAAGGTATTGCATTTCAACTTAACTTCATATTGCATTTCAACTTAACTTCATATGTCTTTATCAATCTCACAATGCTCTCTGTCTGATAGCAAGACTATTCATTAAAATTCTTTAGATTTTCTCTTAATTTTAAAAAGCATATTTTGTTTTTCAATTTATATCTGTCTTTAATAAACCTGTCATCCATTTGCTACTTAGTATAATATAGAGATCACAAGTGTGTATGGCTGTGTTTGTTTATCATCATGCAGCATTACCTGAATATGTCCATTTTTTTCTCATTAATTTGGTTTAGTCATCATTTATGGTCTGTATTCATAACCTTGATTTATTTTCAATCCTTGCACCAATATCAAGATCTCTTAATAACTGCAGGATTATCATAAATTGTGATAATTCAACGAGTTTGTGCTACATACCAGGGATAATACAGCAGGGGTCAGAACAGACAGAATATTTATTTCAAGGCTGCCCAAGTACCATTACTTTAACATTTGGATCAAGGATACCCCAGGCAAATGTTTACAAATATATCTGATATATATGATTTCTACCTGTATACTATTTTAATAGTATGATTGACTGTTTTTAATGTTAATAATCAAAACATAAAGGAAGAAATGTTATAAAAGAATTGCAAATTCTCATGATCTTTGGACTCTCTGGAGCCAAAAGTGTTGGCCAAACCTGTAAAACCCCTACTCTGACATAACCTTAAAACTAAAGTCAAAAATATCCCCTGAACTGTTTTAAGTCAAACAATACTTTAACTCATAAATATGGCATGTCTGTCTTGAGTATTCTTAGAACAACTACTCATATGGGACAGAAGTGAAGACAATAATTCAAAAGACAAGACAGGGAGCAGAGAGGACAATAGTATACGTGAATAGAGTGAAAACAACTAGGGTGAGAGTGAAAGACATCACCAACTTCACAGAATTGTTAAACTGTCATAGGTTTTGTGGTGTATATTCTCAACAACAAAATAAAATACAAAATATAAAAAAATATTAAAATTAAAATCAATTCTCCACAGTGTCATAAAATCAATTTCATACAATGATTATTTAAACTGTATTTAGGAGTATAAATTTGAGTTGCTGGCTATAGACAAAATAAGACAAGCTAAAAATGGGTGTGTTACAGAGCAAAATTAAAGGATGGCATATGAGTAGTAAATGAGGGTTAAAAAAAGATTAGAAGGACAATATTAATTACATAGCAAAATATGAAATCTCAAATAATGTGATTAAGAAAAACAATACTGAGGGGGAAGAAATGGGGAGCAGATATCAGGGGCTCAAGTGGGAAGAATGTTTTGAAAATGATGATGGTGGCATATGTGCAAATGTGCATGGCACACTGGAGGAATGTATGAATCATGATAAGAGATGTCAGAGACCCCAATAAGAGTATTTTTTAAAAAAGGAAACCATATGAAGAAGGAGAATTTTGAGCAAAAAGCTTAAGAAATAAAAAGAATTTCAGGAAGAATAAATCATCGATTTAAAACAAAGCCCAAGTAGTGAAGCTGAATTAGTTTTTCAAGAAAAAACAAAAACAAAAACAAACAATGTGCTTGGGCAAGTGTGAGGGAGGGAGGGGGGTGGGGAGTAGAAAAGGGGCACCTCAGAGGCATGGCAGATATGAAGGTACCAGTTAAATGTTGGTACAATTGAGCAGTTCATATGAACCACTGACTTTCCATCTGCAGGTACCAGAGATCATCTCACAAGTTAAAACTAATATTTTCATATTTGAAAGCCTCTCTGCTCAAACAGAAACAGTGGTTCTGAGAGGGTTAAATCTAAGGGGTCTAGCCAAAACAAAACAAACCCCGGCCCCTCAAGTTGATGCCAGCTCAGAGGAATCCTCCAGGATGCAGTAGAATATCCTGTCTGGGCTTTTGAGTCTAAATTCTCCCTGAAGCAAACAGGCTCTTTTTCTGTGGAGCCAACCTGGTGGTTTGCAGCTCTTTGGGTAATCTTCTGTACAATTAGAGGTCCAGGCAAAGGATCGTGCTGATTAGTCTGTCTGGATGCCATGGTCTGGTGATTTATGTTATACAAAAACTGTGACTCTTATTTTGATGTGTTAAAATTGTTTTGTAAAATTTGATCTTATAAGTGATATTGGCTAGGATTGATAGTGTAATCTTTTCTTTTAAAACCTCTTATTTCGGGCTGAGCCCCGGTGGCGTAGTGGTTGTGCGTGGAACTGCGGCCCACCGGGACGGTGAATCAATTCCAGCAGTGGGGCTGGGCCTCCTACTCCCACCACCGGAGAGCCATGATGCGCCCCCCGCAAAAAAAAAATAAATAAAACCTCTTATTTCTATGTTTAACAATGTTATATTTGTAATATAAATACATATTTATATTATAGAGCCACAGAGGCTCTCAAATATGCAAGTATTATCATTGCATCAAATATGACGATAATAACAGATTTACATAGATATGTAAAATCACCATGAATTTGTTGTAGAAAGATGTTAAGGATACGTTACAAAGAATTCTACTGAGAAAAAATGGAAGTACATACAAATAAACAATTTTCCAGCAGTAAAATTTATCCCAGATGGTGTTTATTTTGAAGAATAAGTCTGAAAAAGAGGAATTCTCTAAGCAAACTAGTTTAGCCTAAACAATTTCATGTCAGTTTATTTTGAATACAATGACCAGATTTCAGGAAAAGTAATTATCATTGCAAGTAATATGTTTTCTTTTCATCTTAATTGGACTTTGGAAACTTACCTATTTCATATTCTAGCAAAATTTCAATCTATTAAGTAAGATTTTTCATTTTAGCAAAATAAATAAGGGAGGAAAAATTGGAAAGCATGTGATGGAGTACAGCAATGGTACTTACGTAAGCATTGTGGTACTTCCCCACTCCAGGTTCCGTTCCCTACGCAGGTCAACACAGCAGGAAAGGACAGTTCGTACCCCGGAGAACAGACGTAGCTAATACTAAACCCCCAGTCAAAATTTGTTCCTTCCAACCTTCCATTAGAGATCTGGGGAGGAGTTGGGCAGGTAACAGCTGCAATTACATTAAAAGTGATTAGACACAGCTGTTGAAATACCGTGTGTGTGTGTGTGTGTGTGTGTGTGTGTGTGTATCTATCATTAGAAGAAGCATATGTGCTAATTTAACCTTTTGAAGGACAATATGGTGTGACATGTTTTATTCCCTTTGGAGCCTTCCTGAAAACAGCCCTGAAATGAATCCCTCTACGGAAGCCACTATTTCTTGGCAACATAATGGCTACTGGTTGTCAGAGATCCTCTTACAAATTAGCAAACTGCCTGGCAGCTAAGAGCAGGATAATGGAGGGTGACCTTCTCTCCAGTATACTGTAACTGAGAAATTATTGGTTGTATACAAAATTATTTTCCAATGACCTTTCAGCAGTCTGAAGAGTTGATTTGACTCACTATATATAGTGTAAATAAGATGGTACCAAGGAATCCGAAAGTAGTTCTGTGCTACCTTTTCAAAAACAGCACATTTAGCTCATTAAAATGTTCAATTTAATCCCCATACATCACTTGGCTCTTATGTGAGACTAGGTTTTCAAAGGTATATTTAGAGCCTTAAACATTAAAAAATTTAGTTTAAGTTGTCCTCTGGCAAAGAAGACTTAAATAACAGGATATAGAGAAAAGATATTGTACAAACTTAAAATAAAGCATGATTGTATCTTGATGACAAATAATATATATATATGATTACTTTATTTGGAGTTTGTTAAAATCAGCATTACTAGCCAAAAGTTCTAATGCAATAAAAGAGAAAAAAATGAGTTAGAATCATAATTATTATTATTTTTTAACTATGAATGGAAGAACTATAAAACTATAAACATACAGATATTTAGAAATGTGATTCAATATCATTTCTTATTTTAACCCAAATTGAGATTATTTCAATTAGAAATGGTTTGACAATGCATCTAACACATTCCTTATTTAATTGTGAAAATTGACAAAATGTAAATTTTAAAACAATATTTCCAATGTAAAACAAAAGAAAAAACTGTCTAAAGTAGGATTGTGACTAAATAGAGTGATTTTTTATTTTACATGGCAGAATTTCAAGAAAATGGTTTTCCCTTTGTTGGCAAAAAATAATTTTATAACTCAGCATGGTTTTTAGAGAGGTATAGAGTATTTTTCACTTCACAAATTGAAGGGCTTTATCCTAACAAAGTAAATTTATAAACTACCTAGGTTGAATTTCCATCTAAATAATTATCAATAAATATAAGTAATGGCAGTACCACTTTTCAGAAAAAAAACTATGTATTTTATTTTCTGTTCCATTAATTTTGATAATTGTGATAGGATATATTGTGATAGGATATAATGTATTGTCCAAATAGTTTTAAATGTTACATATTTCGAAAACACTTGGCTTAAAATATTCAACTGTAGCAGTGGCATTTCCTCTTTCTGTGAGCTCCTTGCCAACCTATCATAGAAAAGCAACCTTCAAAAGATAGCAACTTTTGCACCGAGTGCCAAGAAAAAAATTAAACTGGATGCATACGACACTACTTAAATTTACCTTAAAATTTACTACAAAGAGCAAAACTATATGGGACAGCTATTTCTTGCAAATAAGAACTCATTGTTGTACCTCTACAAGTTGGCATGACTCCACTCCATGTTCCATTTGTAGTACAAGTCCTGCTTCGAGAACCGTTTAATTCCATTGTATAGCCTGGTTGGCACATGTAAGACACATTTTGTCCAACCACATAATCATCTCCATATCTCAGTCCATTGGCTGGTATGCCTGGGTCTCCACAACTGATTACTATGAGTATTGGATCAGAAGAGCAGATGGTTAATATGACATGTATTTAACAGAGAAGAGTAGTATGCATATGGCATGCTTAATATATAAACAGAGAAAAGAGTTACAATGCCCACTTTAAATCATAAAACATTAGCTTATTTAAACCACACATTGGCGATTTCTGATTATGCCTAGGTTCACTTATTTCAGATTCTACATACTCGGTTTAGAAACTGTAATTTAGACCCTGAAACAATGAGGTTAAATATATCCTTATGTTGGAGGACAAACTGATATCTTTCACTGTGCGGTATACAGCACAGTAAAGCCGTCCGACAAGTGGATTTCTAACTTCACACTTGAGCTTAGCCAAGACGCCAAGAAGTGACAGGATCTCTAACTTCATATTTGATATCTGCTCTCCTCTAGTTGGGCAGCCTGGTGAGATAGTGTTTTACGCGCTTAACCAGGAATTCAGACCCCACAGATTAAAGACCTAGGAAACCCTACAGTTCTGCTGTGTCACGCACTAGGATGTGAAATTGAATCAGCTGCAAACAGTTTAGGGTTTGCATTGTATTCTGAGAAGCCCCCTAAATAGAAGAATCACGTTGGCATCATCTGATTGACACTTACAATCACCCCATGTATTGCAGAGTGGAACTGCCAAACAGGGCTGTCAGCTTGATGGAAGCAGATGGCAGATGACCAGGCCTTTTACCCTAACCTTTAGGATAGTACAGATTCCTCTACATAGCCACTGAAATCCCCAATTGGTCTGACTTGCTGCACATCATCCCTTAACTCAGTGATTCTCAACCTCCCTCATGTGCGACCCTTTATTACAGTGCCTCACACTGTGATGACACCCAGCCATAAAATTATTTTCATGGCAAATTCATTACTGTAATTTTGCTATTGTTGTGAACCGTCATGCAGATATCTGATACTCATGGGGTATGTTCATTGTTACAAGTTGAACATATTGAAAGTACATATAAATATAGTGATGAATCACAAAAATATGTATCGTGAAATATTTATTTCTAATTACAAATAAATGAAATTTTGGATTGAAGCATAGTATAGCATAGGGGACAGTCTTTATGCTGGGTACTCATAGGTGGGTGGACCAACCTGGAGATGGATAGAGGAATGGTGTCTTGATTCCTAAGATCATCAGAATTATGTGTTTTATGTAAAGTGACCAAATTTTAAGTGGGACACCATTGACCAGGGGGAGGGGGAATTCTTGTTTAAAAATTTCGTCTATGTGGAACAACAAAAATGCTCATAGGACACAAAAATAGTATTGTAATATATTTATTTAATTTTAAAACACTACAAGACATGATGTGTGGTCACCTTAGTTTTAGGCAACCCCTGTGAAAAGGTCATATGACTCGCTAAGGGGCTGCGACCCACTGGTTAAGAAACACTGCCTTAACTGATTATTGCACATTTTAAATTTAAACAAGGGTAGGTTGAAGACAATGCATTTGTCTTGAGTAAATAATAAAGCAAATGAACTACAGAAATGTAAACTCTGGTGCAAACAAAAGAAGTGACATAATTTGTAGGCCCTGGTGCAAAATAAAAGCAGAGCTCCCACTGTGGGGGAGATCAATTTTCCTTTTTCTGTGAGCTCCTTGCCACCCAATCATAGAAAAACAACCTTCAAAAGATAGTAACTTTTCCTCTAGGAGCTTGGGGTATGTGAGAAACCAGGTGAAGTGTCTTGCCAAACACAATGCTGTTACCATCTTGGGCCAGGGGCAGTCACCACCTTTCTTCATCACAAGACCATGTGAATATGCCCAAGCTAAACTCTCCCTGTGCTTGTTGTGTAACGTCCGAGCAGTTGGAACAGGGCAGTGGTGGTGTGATGCATGACTCCTGCTGGTGGCAAAAGATGAACCGGCTGTGGAGAGCATTCATTCCTCCAACAAGGGTGGAGAGGGGCAGGCAGGCCCAGCTTGGCTAGAGGCAACAGGACTAGTCCTGGAACCTATTCCAAGCATGAGGGAAAATAGGACCATACATGAGCTCAACTTCAACTCTTAATGCACGTTCTATTGCCCCATCAAACTTCATTCACAAAAGAGAATTTCATAGATAAAATTAAGGGGGTGTGCAGGAAACAAAGATTTCTCCCAAGTTGTTACCGCTATATGCCAAACTTAGCTACTTGCTGCATGTGGCAAATGACTATTCAGTTGCTGGTCAACAGAAGTAGGTCAGGGGTTATTCTCCCTCAGGGTTATCAGCCATTTGAAACAATCAGCTTGTTAATAGCTTGTTTCACTTGAAGTAGGGCCTACTCCCTTCTGATAATAGTAGTATCCTACTTCCTTTTGGGAGCCCAGGAAGTCAAGTCTACCCAAGGATTATCAGGCTTAGTTCACCACCAGGCTTCTAGGGTCCTTTCTTATCATGTGAATACCTCTAGTCCTTCCTCTTCTGGTAACATATAGGCCCCTAGCTGGTTCCCTTCCTGTTAGGCTTATGTCTATTGCACACTCCTATGTGTATACCTATTGTTTTGCCCCCTTCGTGTGATGTGGGGTTACCAGTAATCATGCCCCAGAGATAGATATAAATCTGGGCTAGCCAAACTTTCTCTCTCCAGCCCTCTCCCGCTTGCTGTCACACTGTACATGGACCTGGCTGTTGAGATCATGGCTGTGCAGGAGGTGAGCATGCTACCATGTAATGTGTCTTACTCCATTTTATACTCCACTATTTAAATCTCTCATCTTTCTCTCATAATTTCTATGGCTTTACTATAATCTTTACTTGTTATCACTGCACAATTGCACTTACTGAACCCATAATGATATGTTCGGGGCTGGATGCACTGACAAAGGTGATCACAGAAAATTAATCTACAAGCCTAAAATCCTTTAAAGCATAATGTCCTATAGACTTTTCTTAATAAAACCATCCCTAATCAGATAGATTGATCTCAAATTGTAATGTTTTAAATTTTTCCAAAAAACACCCCCCCCAAAAAACCTTGAATAGGGTATGAAATAAGAATTACACTAAATATGGCATTGAAGAATAAAATATAATAGAAATGATACATATAGAAGGGTTTCAAAAACTTGTGGGAAAATAGAATTAGTATTCAAGAATTTTTCCATACATTTCTGAAGTCCTTTGGAATATGTCAAAACTACTGGTTATTTGGTGACACATGGCTAAAGTTTGATTTAGACAATAAATGGGCTGAAAGACTTCTGGCAGCTATGAGAAATGGGAAAACCAAAAATGTACATGTTCTGCCTTTAAGATAATTGTCTTGTAATGTGCCGGATCTTCTCTGTTAATAAAACAGGCAAACAGATTCACCAGGTAAAACTGAATATCACTCTTTTTAAAAATTAATTTTTCAGCATATTAAAAGGGAAGAGTTAAAGATTCTTAAGGGGTTAAGGTATAAAACTCACTGGCATGGAGTTGAGGCTTTCTTACTACTACACAACTAGGGTAGCAGGTTATGTAGTGGGTCTTGAGATGGGCTGTGAGCCCTGAGAGCTGCAATTCTAAACCACCACTGCTTGGCAGGAGACACACCTGGCCTTCCACGTCTGTTCACTGTGACTCACGTAGACACTCTCAGGGACAGTTCTACCCTGCCTTGCACAGTAGCTATCAGTAAGCATCAACTCAAATGCAGGACGTTTGGGATGAAATCATAGAAGACTTTCATAGTGCTCCAAATGCATGAAGTCTAATTACTTTTCTATTTAAAGTCATGGATGTCAATTCGTCTCATCTATGTGAAGCCTATGAAGTTTTAAGACCATAATGATATCTAATGTACATTATGATATTCTGTCCATTCTACCTGATATTCCTTGGAGTCCATGAGGCCGCTTGCTGAAATCACACTCTCTGAGTGGTGGTACCTGACTAGAAGTTTGTGTACAGAATGCTTTCTCTTCCTGTGATTCTTGATTAGGAATATAAATATATATACACATACATATATATAATATATATACACAGAAAATCAAACAAATGTTTATTATTTTTCAGAGATACCTCATTTCTTTTTGCAATTTAAAACTTTAGGAACATATGAACATTACAGAAGGGCTTTGATTTATTTCATTTTCTGTTATTTAGAAACTTTAACTTAGATTCCTAATTAAGAATAAATAGAGAAGTTATCTGCAATTTGCTATTTCTAATGTTCTACCGAATTGTTTAGCATTTGGGCAGAAGGAACGGCGAACTCGGTGGAAGGACGTATACAAACTGAGTGAGAGTCACCAACAAGGAAGCTAGGGGTTGGATTTGACAGAGAACGAGTTGGCATAGAGCGGCAGCATCCAGAATGAAACTTTTGACAATAAAAGCTTCTGAAGGATTTGTTTGGTGGTTTCCTAATGAACCAAAGGCCAGTCAGAGGCAGTTTCCAATAGCAACCGTCTTTGTAAACAGCACCTGCCCCACAAGGCGATCCATTGACCACCAACTTGTTTTCAACAAGAAAAAGCACTTTCGGTTTCTTAGGCTAACGCTTAAGAACAGGGGCTTGTTAAGGCTTCCCCCTAAAACTCAGAGATCACAATAGATGGAAATGGGCACTGCAATGTATTGTACCAAAAAATATTTTTTAAGGTGACCAAAATCCGTCAGCACACACACAATAGAAACACTCAAAATAAAGCTCATTAATTTAGAAGACAGATTCTGTATTTACTGTCTGCCTATTATATTCTCTGAGGATTCTAGTACATGAATCCTCTTAGGAGGCTACATATGTACTTGTTTAAACTATCTAGTAGTTCAAATTCTCAAATGTGTCTTTGTGTCAGGTTTCTGTTGTGTGATGAACACTTATGATACATCTAATTATATAATCTGTACCATAAAAGTTTAAAAACTGAGCCCTGGTGGTACAGTGGTTGTATGCGGGACTGCGGCCCACAGGGTTGACTGTTCAAATCCAGCAGCTGCTTTCCAGGGGCAAGGCTGGGCTTCCTACTCCCACCAGGGAAATGATGCAAAAAAAAAAAAAGTTTTTAAAAAAGACAATTGTGATAACAGTAGTCAGTCTACTTATTATTTTAACTACTTATTATTTTTAAGTCAGTCTACTTATTTTAGGTAGTTTTAAGTCAAAACTACTTATTATTTTAACACTCAATTAACATGTTTAAAATTAATATATATAGATTAATGTAGCTTATTTTAGTAAAATCATAATCTTTTAAGTAGAGATACATGATATCTGACTTATTTAACCAGCCCCCTACAGCGTGTCGGTTTACAATTAATAGTGTTTTCCTACTCCAGGCATGTAGTATTGAAGACTCTCACAGGGGTATCCACGCGCATGTTTGTCAGGCATCTGACCTCAAGTCCGGATCTGAGTTAAGCTGTGTCAGAATAAAGTGGCAAACAGCAGCCAGCACTTCCTGCCATGAATGCGCCTGACTTTACATAATGTTTCACTGCAGAAGTCAGCTTCCGTGTCTTCTATCATCCTTAACTATGACACAACTGACATTTGAGGGTGAAAAAGTGCTTGCTTTGTAAGACTGCCATCTGCACTAGAAAAAACTCATATTGTTGCCTTGGGTCTGTCAATAACAACACTCCACAGATCCATCTGCCGACATGATCAAACGTCCTGGAGGACATACATTCACACTCAGTTTAGAATCACTGAACTATGGGATAGCGTTCACTCCTTAATGAGATTTAAATGTTTCTTATTTTTATATCTTGACATTACCCAATTTACTGCTGTGCCCAACTGAAGCTCCTTGGTTTGTTCTATAGTTAAATAAAAAAATGCCTTGAAGAATTTTCAGACTTGCTCATAAAGTCCAGGTGGGGCTATTTCTGTGCTAGTTAATTGTTACAAAAAAAAAAATCCTTAGTTACTCATGGACAGGATTCATTTAAATCTGCGGCTGTGATCCCTGGGAATAAGCACTTCCAGACACAAAGTTCAGAATTGTGGAAGCAGAAATACCAGTGGGTAGAGGAGGAAAAAATAACTCAGGAAAATGAATGGACGTGTTTTCATGACTATCTGAAAGGCAGCCCTTACTCCACTCAACAAAGCACTTTCTTCCACTGAGTGGGTCTTTTTGTAGAGGGAAGAATGATGTGTTTTATGTCCTGGAGAGGGTGCTGCCTATTAGAAATAGAAAGGTAAACATTTCAAAATCATTTATAACTAGAAATATTTTAGTGCTGACAATTTCTGCATTTATTGATGACTGGGTTTAGTTTATAGAACTTTCCTATCTCCAGTTGAACACTGCAAAAAATAACATTACAAACTGAAAAAAAATCAGAGTACAGTTCTGGGCTACGTGATATGTCAAAAACTTTTCTTCTCCCAAATTGGTTTGCATGCATGTTTCTAAACACACAAGATAGCCATGTTAAGTGTGCACAGAATTTGAAAGCATTTTCTTCCTTTCATGCTGTATTGCTTTCTCACCCACCAAAAATTGAGTCCATTTAGGGAAGCGTTAACACTCCTGAATTTGTAATGTGAGATATGAACCTATGGATCTGCAGAAGGATAAGACTGTTGTAAAGAGGGAAGGATTCTTTCTTTGGGGCATCCCTTTACAGACAGAGTAATTAAATGAATAATTTTTCAAACTCATTTATTAACTGACTCTAGTTTCATAATAGCAGGTAAGAGATCTGTAAGATAAAGTTCTACTCATTTGACAATAGCTCTATGATTGTCAGATATAGGGTTTAAAATTATTATTAAAAATACCATTATTACTAAACTGCCCAGGTTATAGATTAAATTGTGTCTCCAGAAATATATGCATTGTTGTTCAGCCATGATTCTCAATATTAAATAATTATCCTCCATTTTGTTGGATTATGTAATTCCATTTATTATGCGTTCTAAATCCTCACTTTTATGAAATCACCTACCATTGGTTGGTCAGTGCGCCTCAGTGTGGTGACGTGTGATGCTGTGATTCTGGATACTATGCCATCAATATTTCAAATACCAAAAGGATCACCCAAAGTGAACAGGTTTCAGCAGAACTTTCAATCCATGAAAAGACTACAAAGAAGGAACAGGCTGTCTACTTTGGAGGAATCAGCCACAGAAACTCTTATGAGTAGCCAGGGAACACTGTCACATGGTGTGTCAAAATGAGGGCCCTCAGAAAACAAGGCAGTCACAATATGTCAGAAGGAGCTACCGTCTCAATGTGGCATTGACAATACTGATGCAATAAAGGGCTGTGAACCTTTTTTGTTGATGGGACACGACTCTGAAGGATATCAAATAACTCTCAACATCTATTGCTAATAAGCAATTGGAATGTAAGGAGTATGAATTTAGGAAAACTGGAAGCTGTCAAGAAAAGTGGAATGCATAAAGATCACTCAGTATTCTAGGCACTAGAGAGCTGAAATGGACTAGCAGTGACCATGTTGCATCAGCCATCTAGTTGACTCTTCTGAAAATGGCTCATTCAAGAGGAATGAGGTCACAAAGGACCTTCCAAGATCTATATTAAAACATAAGGCTTTGATAAGATCAGATCAATCAACATAAAGGAAAATACAGTCAATACAAATATTATTCAAATTTAAGCACAGAGAAAGAAAAGTTGGGCGTGCAGTCTTGGTTCCAGGTTCTTGAACTATAAACCTCCTTTCCTGGAAGAAAAGATCAGTGCCATCACACACAGGTCTTGAAAGGTGAAATGGAGAGGGAACAAGTCTTCCCCTAGAACTGGGTCACTGAATTAAAACTTCTAGCCTCCTACACTGTGAGAAAATACATTTCTGTTTGTTAAAGTCACCTACTTTAAGGATTTATGTTATAGAGATCTATGACCTAAACTTGTTAAAGTGAGTAAGACAAATTACAGAAGATACATATCAACATGTTGCACTAAGGTTATTAAAAAATAAGTATGTGTGTCTTTGTGCTGTTAGTGAGAAGTAGACAAAATGAAAAAGCATATTGCAAATCAATCTGCTAAGAATTACTCAAAAGGCAAAAATGACAGAATGCTGAAATTTCTTTACTGACCTGTGAGATTAAATCAGAAGCCTTACTTATTGAACCATTTACTCCCCATCTCTGACAAAATACTAATGATACTTATTTTTGTGTAAATGATTTTTTAATTAGTTGACTCCATAAAAAGTTCAATTATATGGTGTGCCCAGGGTTTTCTCTACATAATATTAGTTTTCTTTAATAAAATGATATTTCCATAATTAAAAAAAAGTTTAGACAACAAACTTTATTCTAAAAATTGGATCATTATTTTTATTTATGCTACACAGGAGACTCTAGAATAATGAGCTTAGGAAAAATATTAACCAAATCAACAATAATTGCAGCAGCAAAACAACAAAAGCCTTAAGGAAACCAAAATGGTATCTTTTTGGGGGGGGGGGGCATCACTGCCTCTAGTGGTCATGGGCGCTACCCAGCACTGCTCCTGAAAGCCGCTGCTGGATTTGAACCACCAAGCCCGTGGGCCACAGTCTCGCACTCAACCTTTTATGCCAACCGGAGCTCAGCCCCCAAGTGGTATTTTTTTTAAATGAAGAAAGAATTCAAATAAATGTCTTTTCTCAATATTTTACTTTCACCAACCATTGTTGTGGGTAATTTCTTCAACATATTTTCAAGGTTGTGCTAACATGTCTCTATTAATTTATGCTTTAAAAATATTGCCTGGTATTTTTTTTAATCCAAAACAGTGAATTAAAATATTCTAGATGTTGCTTAAAATGAACTAATCAAATTGTTTAAATAAAATATAAAACCAGGTGTTTTATAAAGTAGCAATCATTTATTGTTCTTTGTCTCCACAATGCACTTAGAAAAATAATCACAAACCTGGGTTAGTCAATGCAGCCAAAGTGAGCACTATTTGTCATTGATGCCCAGGATTGAAATCAAAATCAAAATCCTCCTTTCTTCATTTAGAAAAACTCTCCCCAAAAGAAATGAAAGCATATTAAGCTAAGCAGTGCAGTGATGTAGTTGTTTGTTGTGGCAGTCACATACTCTGGTGCCAATTTGACTAAGAGTGTAGGGGTGAAGTCTAGCCTGTCAATCTGGAGATAATCAATGAGACCTCTGTGTGGGCAAGGCTTTCTCAGAGAATTCTGGGAAATCTTGTGATATTTCCCCTGTGGAGATGAGAGACCAAAGACTCAGTCTCCTGAAGATGCAAGGTAAGATGGCAGCATAGATCCTGAGTCCTAGGAACTGGAGGAGCCAAAGGAAAAGCCACAAAGGCTTATCCTGTTGAAACCAGACCTCTGACCCAGAAAAGCCACAGAGAGACCCCTACCAGTGCTAATATGCTTCTGCCGCCAAAGGATACTGCTGATGGACCCTGAACGCAGGGAACAAGAAGCCATGGGAAGGCTCTTGCCAGCACCAGCTGCTTCTACTACCGCTGAACACACAAGACTCTGTACCACTGGCCTATGATTGTCCTTGTGTCATTGCACGTGCTTCGTGAGTCAGAAGAAGACTTTGTAGACTGGTTTTGAACATATAGGCTATGTTATGACCTTGAACTGAAATTTTTGGGCTACTTTCTTAATGTTCCATTTCACTTGTATATAAACTAAGGTGACCAGTCCTTGAACTGGATTGGTTGGGCTGCTTTCTCAATGTCCTAATCCTCTTGTATATAAACTAAGGTCACCAGACATCTGGCTTTTTAACAATTTAATGCCCCGTGGCATTTTAATATTAAAATAAATATAGTGCAATACTATTTTTGCATTCTATGAAAATTTTTGTTGCTCCATATAGACCAATTTTTTAATCAAGAACCCCACCACCACCCCCAAGCAATGGTGCCCCACTTAAAATCTGGTCACTTTAACATAAACCTTTCCCTTTTATCCACATGTGTGTTTATGAAATTGTTTCTCTAGTCTACCTGGATTAACACATTTGTATTCTGAAACAAGTTTCTTTTCTTTTCTTTTTTTGAACATCACTGCACCTTGGTTGGAGTAGGAGGCTCAACATTGTTCCTGGAGAGCTGCTGCTGGATTTGAACTGCCAACCCTATGGGCCACAGTCACACACACAACCTCTATACCACTGGGGCTCAGCCGTTATCAACATGTTTCTTTTCTTATATAGTACAAATTGTCAATAATTTACAGACCAGTATCAGTATCGGTCCTCAGACTATATTTTCTTTTTAAAATTTTTTTTCAGACTACATTTTCAATAGCAGTAACTCAGATGAACATATTTAGAAATAAGTTTCCCTTATTTCAGGATGATCCTGAAATATATATATATATATTTCCAAAAAAGGGAATTTGAAACAAAGTATATTTCTGTTGTAAAGATGTAAAAGCTGGCAAATACAGAAAAACCCTTTTCCTTTTAGTGTCATCTGATATTCATAACAACTCTTCTTTTAAAATAGTTCATAATTTACAGGTGCCCTACAATTCTGTTCAATAAATATATATCTCAGTATAATTTTTCATTAACTGTATTATTATCAGGAAGATATCATATTTGCTTTCATAAATTCACAGTCTTTGACTATCAAGTGGGGTAACTATGAAAACGGTGACTCCTGGACAGGGAGTTGGTTGGGGTATTATTGTTGCTGAGGCTGATAGTTTTCCATCTATAATATGAGGCCTAGCTAGTGTTGTGCTTAAGCACTCCGCCGTTATCTCAAAGGTCAGTTGTCTGTCTTTCCAAACACAGGAGATGGCACCTGTTTCCATAAAGGTATGTTGTGTCGGGTGACTAGAAATCAGTGTCCACTTCAGACTGACTAACCAATTCCTTCTTGATCTTTGTTTTTAGTTACTAAATGGGAATCATGTTATATAATTTTCAGAATAGCAGGGAATGGCTGCACGGTTGTCACTTTGGGAGAAGGCACCTGAATTCCAGAAAGAAACCAGGGGGATAGGTTCCTTCCTTCTTGAACCCACGACTGGACTCCCATGCTGAGTGCACCAGCTTCTTCTGCTTGCCTCTTTTTGTTTTGTTTTGTCAGTTTTGCTTATCTTTCTGGAGAAAGTCAGAGTTCAGCAGTACCCACTGAGCTTTTCTGACCTACCGCCCTCTACTCCAGGTGGGGCCCGTCAGCCGGCTCGTCTTCTTTGGTGGAAGTGAATCCAGCACCATCCCCTTGCCAGCCAACCTAGCCACGCTCGGCACCCTGCTGTCCCCTGGCAGCACTATGCGGAGGACGGACTATTTGGACAACATGGTTCACTTAGTTACAACCCACACTTCCCTTCACCTCTTTGTCCAGGGGACTCCTTCCTTTGTGGCTCCACCCCCCCACACACACACACATACCCACCCTGTACTGACATAAGGAGAGGGTAATCCCCACCCAAAGCCCAGGCATGTTTCTTTATCCTCAACTATGGCATCCTGCATTTATTTTACTATACATTGATCCATATCCCTTTTGGGTTCCCATATTTTCTCTTCCTGTGGCCCCACACTCCTGAGAATGCCTACACCTCCCGGGTAAACCAACACCCCACCCAAGCTAGATTCCTTTCTTTCAGCACTGACTCGCACTTCTTGGGGTTCCAGAGTGCCACTGCCCCAATAGGACCATCCCAAGCCACACAGCCAAGCTCCACTCCGTGGACTGTGAGGGAGCTTGTGTGGCATAGGTTTCCTCATTGGAGCCACAGGACACAGACCCACTAGTTTCCATGCTCCCCCAGCAGTCCGGATCCTTAACTATACCCACTGCGGCTGAAGCAGTTCTCACTTGACTTTTAAGGCTAGTCTTTGCTTCAAGGAATTTTCATTCTACTTTTATTTTTATTTTTTGGGGGGAGGCATCTCTGTCCTCTGGTGGTGGGAGTAGGAGGCTCAGCCGTGCTGCTGGATTTGAACCTCCAACCCGGGGGGCCGCAGTCCCGTGCACAACCACTTCGCTACCAGGGCTCAGCACCTCTACTTTTATTCTATTGAAAACTAATACAGTTCATTTTTTGGGCTCCCAAGGCCTCTTTTCATAAGGTCTTAAACCCCCCCACCTGGAGACTGTGATCAGCTTTCAAGCAGACATGCGCAAGGCCACGCACACCAACCAGAGTCCTCTCTTTCCAGATGGAACTTACCAGCATCTTCTGCTCTTATCCTGGATCAGAAACTGTAGCTGCTTCAGACCACATCTTTTTCCAAGCAGGAACAGTATCTCCCAAACCCCATCCAAACTCTCAGAGCCAAGCCCCTCACCTCAGGCTGCCTTTGGAAAGCACGATGTGGATGGTGGACTACTTGGGAAGCCAGGCACAGAGTCCCTCACAGCTCAGAAAAGTCTTTTGCACTAAGTCAACTTTTTCTTGACTTCCTCTACCTCTTTCTGGGGGGTAGAAAAGCTTCCCAAACAGACAGACATGCCCTTAAGAACACAGCTTCATGGGCATACTACCATAGTCAAGAAAACGATTTACAAACACCCAATCCAAGATGTTTTTTTTTTTTAATTACCATCACAACTTCCTTGATTCTCGGGTTTCCCTTGCTTTCTTGCTCTTTCCTTTCCTCCTGTCTTTCCTTTCTATTCCTTGCTGCCATGATAGTATTTTTAAATAAATTTATGCAGAATCCTTCTTTCTGGGTGGATTATTTGCTTACAATCACCCACCCCACCCAGCATCTCCTTCCACTTTGGTTCTGCTTCTCCTTCTCCTAGTGAAATGTACTTCCACACTACCTATTAAGTCACACTAGACCTTTCAAATATACTCCCCAATATCTACAAGTCCACTTATTGTTACTACTATTATATATCAATACTATTTTCTCATTTGTTTCCCCCACCACAGATTACAATTCTCTCCCTTTTAATTAATCTCTCCACCATATGATATTTAATTGCCATTAGGTTCTCTTGAGCAACTAAAAAAACCAAAACACAAATAACCACACACAACCCAGTATCCCACATACCACTAATATTCATCCATTTGCCTTGGAAACACCAGTCAACTGCCATGCATCCAGAAAAATCAAGATAAACAATATCAAATGACTGATAATCACACAAGAACAATGAGAAACTGGAAAATATTTTCTGGAACTATGGAAATATAATTAAAAAAAATTATATGTAGGACCCTTCCAAACATACAGGGAACAGTAATGAAGAAAAACAGGATAAGTTGAGAAACTAAAAACTTCACACCCAAAGGAACACTAGAAAATAAATGCGATAACAGAGATCAGTATCACAGTGAAAGGTCTGAGTATTACAATGGAAGAAAAGGAAATTAGAATCAGTAAACTCAAAGACAACTTCTCTGACTATATACCCTGAGAGAAACAGTAATCCAGAAAAGTGAAGGTATCTCCCTGCCATTGAGAAAAAATGCTTAGCAGTGCTTGAAGAACCCCCAGGGGGGAAATGGGCTCTGCATTATTCTTCTAATTGGGCACTTTTGAAATAGTTCCTAACTAATCCCTGGTGACCCACACATTGCTCTATGGACAACTCTGACATTGGACTGTCCTTCTGATAGACCATCCCAGAAGGGCCTAAATTGGAAACCTCATTAAGTGAGCTACACTCGACTTTAAGTTTAATTATAGAAGAAGCAGGGAATAGAAATATTCCCTTGAACATTAAGCTGAAATGATGTAGTGGGAGAAGAAGCAAAAGACTATGGGGAAATTGGTGGCCCATTGGATTGCGGGTAGATTTGGATCTATTGCTCTGAAGGTACCCATGAATAGGGACCCAAAACTAAGAGACTAGTGTGTAGTCACCCAGGTTTTAAAGATATACAAGTTATACTTCATCTGCTGAAGTCTAATTAGAAGTCCTTTATGTATATCAAAAATTTCGCTCACCAGTGCTTTTTCATTGTCCAAAATAATGTCACTATCAATAAAATTATGCTAAGCCCCATGGGGATGTTTTATAATGGACTACAAGAAAATGGCAATGCTCTCTCTAAAAGTGAACAGGGGGCTGGAGAAACATTAATTATATGAATGGATTTTGAACTCTCACTTGGTTGCAGTCATACAATAAGAACAATCGTGTAGGTCTTGGTACTGGCCCCTTCTTGGTACTCACCCTCCTGAGGAGATGACTGAAGACATGGTTGTCACAGCAAAGTGTGGTGAAGAAATCAGAAGGTGCCTGCCTATCATGAAAAATAGTGTCTAGGGTCTTAAAAGTTTTCTTCAAAAGCAAGCATCCCATTCAGTTGAGGAGTCAGCTGAGTCCCCACAGAAGAGTACGACTTGTCTGTGTGGCTCAAGACTGTCCATGATATAAGATCCAAACATGGAGAATGGAAAGGTGCCAGTGGCTAAATTTGAAACACACAATTTTTGGAACGTTATGGATGCCAGTGGTATCCTGTGTCACTCATGTAGTTTGGTGTCAACTTCATGATTGGGAGTATTGGGGTGGACTCTAGCCTGTCAGTCTGGAGATTGCCAATGAGGCCTTTGGGTAGGCCTGGCTCTCTCCTCGGAGAATTCTGAGAAATGTCATGATATTTCCCCAGTGGAAGTGAGACACTCAGTTATTTGGAGACACTCTGTTGACAAGACACAAAACTCAGGCCCTTGGGACCCTCGACCGGCAAGACAACCTGGTAGCAGGCTAGAGTCCCTGAGTACTGGAGACCTGAGGAGCCAAAGCAGAAGACACATGGGCTTACTCTGATGGAACCAGATCTATGGGGCCAGAGAAGTCAGGTGGAGACCCATGCTAGCACTGAGATGCTTTTTATGGCCACTGTATACACAAGACTTTGCATCCACTGGCCTCATTGCATGTGCTTCATGAGTCTGAAAAGGACTAACGGATTGCTATAGGACATAGTGGCTAATATTGGATTTATGGACTTAGAATGGACTGGTTTGGTATGTTTTCTCAATTTTTCATTCCTCTTGTATATAAACCTCTCCCTTATATACATAGTGAGTTTGTGAATTTATTTCTCTAGTCTACCCGGACTAACACATATCCCAAAATCTATTTGCAGGATCCCTCTATGGATTGAATCTTGGGTGAATCCCTAATATCCATGAATTAGGAATGTTTAATAGCCTCAATACCAAAAAAAGAGCCCATACTGAATTTTAGCTGCTATATGTAACACCTTGTCAATTGATCTCATGGAAGACCCAATGTGAGTTTTTTTTTTTTTCGCTTTTATCCCCTCCCCAGTGAATTCATTCTGAATGTTTAACACTCTCTGCTTTCTCTATGATTAAGGGCTTTCTCTATTCTAACTTGTTGTTGTTGCTGTTGTTGTTTTGCCTTTGTCTCATACACTTATCTGTATAGTGAAACCAAGATGGGTGGAATTATGAAGACAGTAGCTGGACTAATGATAGCCTGGGATCACAGAAGGGGAAGTGGGGCAAATGAGCCAACAATGGGTGTAAGAAGAAAGAAAAAGTTCCAATATTGATTGTAGTGATGATCGATTATTATACCACCTTTCTTGATGTTATGCAATTTTATGATGTTGATTATAGTTCAGTAAATCCAAATTCGCAGCCATTGAGTCAATGCTGACTCATAGTAACCCCTGTGGCTGTCCAAGACTGTACCTGTTTACAGGAGTAGAAACTCAGTCTTTCACCCAGGGCACTGCTGGGGGGTATCACTGTTGACCATAGGAGTGGCAGCCCACCACATAACCACTCCACCACCAGGGACAGGGCTTGAATAATTGGGATTTTAAAAAAATCTCTGAAATGAGTAATTTCATTATAATGTCCAAGTCTAGCACGTCATACTTTTTAATCTCTCAAATAGGTGGATCAGCTCTGACGACCTCCAAAGGCAATGAAATTACTCAACAGTCTTTATATATGTACAATTTAGGGATTAAGTACATCCTTCCAGTTTTTCAACCATCTTCATTCCTGAAATTTTCCATCACCCTTCGTAGAAGCTCAAAATCATATGAACATTGTGTCCTATGAGTTCAATGTCTGTTAAGCCTTCTCTCTCTGTCCTGCCTTCCCCTAGTAACCACAAGTTAATTCTTCCAGGTCACAAATGTAAAACTCTCCAATGGTGCAATGGTTCATTAAACACTGCTGTATACCCAAAGGCTGGCAAATGCCTTTTCCAGACAAGAAATATTTGATAGTCCACTTTTATAAACTCGGAAACTTGTGGACAGTTTGAATGTATTATATGTTACCTATGTATCTATGAGTTAGAATTGACTGTATTGCAACTGAATGGTATATATTCTAACCATAAATCTGAAACACAATACAGATAGTAACAAACTTGCATATTTTCATTAATTTCCAAACATATACATATATTTTCAAACTCAAATATTTTCCACTAAATAGTAACACTTAAAAGTACTTAGAATACGTAGAAGAAACTTACTTGTACAGTTAGGTAGACTTCCAGACCATGTTCCATTGGCTGTACACTGTCTAACTGAAGGCCCAGAAAGGACATATCCCTCCATGCAGGAATAAATGACTGAACTAGAAAATGTTGTGCCATCGATTCGAAAGACTTTCCCATTGGCTGTTGTTCCTGGATTACCACACTGCACGGCTATAAAATAAAAATAATTAAGAGTACATAAAATGCAATTAGGAATCCTTTCATAAAAATATAATAACTAAACAATATTCACCATTATCCAAAGGAACTGCATAATAATCCAAATAAGAAATGAACTATCCTTCATAAGTGGTTAAAAAAAGATACAGTTAGGCTTAATTTAGAAGTTCAATTATTAGGAATTGAAATCATGTTATCACTTTCTTTGTTTTGCTTTTACATTTGGGGGGAGCTTTGTTAAAAACTTTAAAAAGGTGAAACGATTTTCATGAATACTGCCTTTGATTGCCATGAAAACATTTGAGAGAAAAATTATAAATTATTTTCCTTTTAAACATAATAAAATAGAATTGGAAGATTTGTAACAATAATGTGATAAACATGATATTTATTCTATAAAGTTTTACCAAAGATATAAAATAATTTATTGAAATATCCATGTTAGGAACTGAATTTTGTCCTCCCAATATACATTTCATATTCCTGGACGCGTGGAAGGTTCCTTGTTGGCACCATGGCACACATTTCCTGCTGTTCAATACTAACCACCATGTTAAAGGTTTGGACCTGCCTAGTCATTCTTGGGAAGAAAGTCCTATGTATTTAAATCCTATTGTTTGGGCCAGAGCTGGGCCAGGCAGGCCTCTGTTCTAGCCTCTCAGGAAGACGGATGACCTGCTGAACTTCAAAGCACTTGCCTTCAGTATTTCCCAGAACTTACCTCACCTGGCAGAACATATTCCCCTTTCCCTAATATTGTTTCCCGGGGACAAGATGATCTCCCCAGGCAGAACACCATCTTCCTCTCCCTAGCACTGTTTCCTGGCAACTGCAGCACAAGGAACTTCTCTTCCCCTTTACCCCTCACCTGCCTTCAGCACACATTAGATCCCTTCCCCTCCCAAGAGGTCTCTTTCCTCAAAAAAGCTTCATGTCTTTGTCTGAACTCTGCCTCAGTTTACCGCTCACCTATAAAATTCAGTTCTACATTTTATCACCTGGGATTGTCTTAGGTCATACTTGACTTCATGGCATTGAGTTTGCTGTGGGTTTTTCTGACTACAGATGTAATCCTGTTAAGAAAGAGGGGTTTCCTTTTGTTACATAAGTGTGGTTATATAAGTATAGGATAAATCACTTCTGAATTACTAAAAAAAAAAATTTTAAAGGATAGTAGACAACCAAGCACAGGTGCAGAAGATTATTTTCAGAAACCAGAAATTAGGCAAGTATCTCACAAAGAGAACTGGTTTGTCTGAGAAATGTATTTTGATTTTTAGCCTTCAGAATGATCAGAAAATAAATTTCAATTCATTAAAGTTACTGACTTTTTCTTAAAGCAGTACTAGATATTAAGACAAGAAACAGTATGCTTATTTTATTTATATAAGCATACTGTTGATCAGTATCCAATCATGATAATATTTATTTGTAAACCAAGATGCACATGTATAAAATGAATAAAAATTAAGGAACTAAGTTTAAGTAATTATTTTCACAAGTTTTCAACAGAAGTCATAAGCATTGATTCCTTCTTGTGATGAATTATTATACATTTTGTCTAGCTATTTACCATAGTGGGCAAAGGAAGTTTATAAAGTTGGTAATACTCCTTGATATAAGAAGCCATTTTTTTCAAATATAGATTTTATCGGGGGCTCTTATATTGGGGGCTGTTATAACATTCAACACCTCATTTGTATCAAGCACAGTTGTACACATGTTGCCACATTCATTTCCAAATATTTTCTACTTGAGCTGTTGGTATAAGCTCCTCTTCTCCCCATTCCTCTAGTTTTTTTTTTAATTCCAACTCCCCATATTTTTCCTCCCTTCTCCTCCCCCATGAACCCCTAATAATTTACAAATTGTTATCACCTTTTCATATCGTACACTGTCCAATGCGTCATCTTACCCAACCACCGCCACTGTTAGCACCCAAGAGAGGAGGTCATACGTAGATCCCTGAAATTAGTTTCCCCTTTCTACTCCACCCTGCCTCCACCCTCCCAGCAGCACCACTCCCCCCAATAGTCCCAAGGATCATCTATCTTAAATTCCCCATGTTTCCAACTCCAGTATACATGCCCTGGTCTAGCTGAATCTCTCTGGTAGAATTGGGATCATGGGGCTGCGCCCCAGGGTGGTGTAATGGTTGAGTGCAGGACTGCGGCCCACTGGCAGTTCAAATCCTGTAGCAACTCTCCAGGAGCAAGGCTGGACCTCCCACTCCCACCAGGGGGCAGTGATGCCCCCCAAAAAACAAAAACAAAAACAAAACAAAAAAAGGTATTGGGATCATGATGGTGGGTGGGAGAAAGCATTTGAGAACCAAAGGAGAGCTGCACATTCCATTACTACCAAACTGAACCTTGACTGACTCATCTCCTTGCTGCAACCCCTTAGTAAGAGGATGTCACTTCACTTATTGATGGGCTTTGGGTCCTCAATCTGCATTCCCTCTCATTTATAATGATAAAATTTTTAGTTCTTTTATGCTTGATACTGGATCCTTTTGACACCTTGTGGTCGCACAGTCTGGTGTGCTTCTAAGAAGCCATTTTGGTATGATGTATAATTCAAGACTTTCTAAAGGAATATCAAGAATAATTATGGTAAGTGCCATCTATAAAGCTTTTAGTTTCTTAGTGATCTAATCTTTCCTTTTATCACCAGTGATGCTGGGCATGCATGTTGGTGCTTCATTCGGTTTCATGCTTTCACACACCCTGTCCATCAGCAAACACCATCATGTCCTAAAACTGATACTCAGCCAAAACTTCAGGTTACTGAACACATACATGTTCGATATTTTAATTTCTTTTCCTACCAGAATTCTATCTAATTATTGGATATTTTTATATATTATTTTAAGCTATTCAGTACAACATGTTGAGAAGTAATTGCATGATAAGTGGGTTATGTGCCAAAAACTTTTAAAAAATTAAAATAAAAAATCAGAAAAAAGTGAAAATAATTCTACCCTCAACATTCAACTGTACTAGGACTTTTACATACTGTCTTTCCTAATTCCTCTTAAGAATATCCTTCTCATGATCTTATCAGGGTGCATTATTAGGAATATTACTCTATATTGAATCTTACTACATTTATTTTTTTTTTCATATTGCTTCATGGAACTGATTCTAATACTTTACTGATGAAAAAACATTATTATTTCATGTAAATATATACAATGTTTTATAAGGTTTTACCTTGGAATACCATGTTATTTCCAATTATTACTTGTTATGCATAAATGGAAATAAAAGATTTTCATGATAATGATTTGTTGAATATTTTTTATGTTGCAAGAAAAAAGCAAAGTAGTGACATTATTCTGTGAAGCTGGTACAAGTTTGTCAAGTTGCTCTCCCCAAATGTTATAACAATAAACTATTTCTAGGAATAATTTAAAGCTCTATTTTGGTGGCGTCCAACTCAGAGTATCATATTCCCATTTTTTAAAAAGGGGAAATGAATGCCTTGCCGTGTTAAAAATACTTTTCTAATCAGTCGTTATGCTGAATTTCTCTATGTATTTCATATTTTGTATTTTAGTCACTGCTTCTACTAGCACACCATATTTGCTAGTTAATTATAAGCTGCACAGTTGAGATAACGAATCTTATTACATTTGCTCTCTTTCATGATTCTCTTTTACCATTAATGTGCATGCTGCCAAAACAAGGGCAGTGCAAATTGTACTTTAGCTACAAGATATTTTTCTAGGTCAGTTGAATAAAGAACTGACTGAGCTATTACCCATGGACTAGAGAGCATCAGTATAGAGAGCTTTGTCTTTGATCAAGAAATAAATTGAACATTATTTTCTATACTTGACTCAGCAAGTATATTTTTTTCAATAGTTATATTTTCCAACTCCCTCCCCTGTTGCAATGTTAACTGAGTCCCTGCTCTATAATACAGCTACAAAATCCACCCAAATTAGAAAGCATACACTTTCTACTTTTCCTAGAATATGCATATTAATTTTAAATACAAGAAAGGAGCTTTGTATACACTATATAAAGCAAAAACGCTAAGAATATTGTATTGGGACTGATTCTCCTGTTTCTTAAAGGCAGTATAGTATTAAGTATGCTACATAAATACCATTGCTAGCTTAGTATTTGCACAACATCGTCTTACAAATTGAACCCCTTTATAACAAGTATTACTATGATAAGTTTCTAGGTTCTATCTTTTCTTGTAGAAGTCACTCCTCTCCTTTTACCTTTACATTCTGGCTGCTTTCCCGTCCAACTGCCATTGGCTAGACATCGTCGTTCCTCTGAACCATGAAGGATATAACCAGTGTCACAGGCAAACCGCACGGCACTTTTAGTTCTGAAATCGCTTTCCTGTCTAGAGCCATGGCCAGGAGTACCTGGGTCACCACACGTCCCGGTAGCATCACCTGAAATTCAGGACAGTTAAAATTAACTTATTAATAATTGATAAAATGTTATTTTCGTATTAGTAAATGTTGCTTCAATTAAATAGGTTAAGGACATTCTAGAGCTTACTGAATGGTTAACCTTGTGTATACATTAAACACAGTATGACAAATGACAATGATAAATGACACTGGCCCTTTGACATGAAAGCTTACTAAAGTAGCCATAGGATATGAATATTTATATTTTCATCTGAATTTCCTATGTAAGATCCATTTTTCTCACTAGGATTGTAATGTGTTACAAAGTGTCAATGTATGTCCATAGCCTCAGATTTCTCTCTATAACTTTTCCCTCCAGAGATCCTTGGCCAAATGTGCTGTGACTCCAATATCTCAGATACATTTTCCAAAATTCTTATTATAAAATCTTAATATTTAAAGTTTTATTGTTCATTTAGTTAGAGATAACATTTTCAGTTATGGGGAATCAGGTGTTCCAGGTTACCTATTAATAACAAAGAAAGTAAGGCTAGACAATTGTCTTCAGTAAGTTTATTAGCTTGTTCTTATTGCTAATACATGTACAACTATTGACAGTCTATGGGGATGTTCTACCCAGCCCTATAGGGTGGCTGTGAGTCAGAATATATTATTCACGAATAATGGAATTAATAGATAATTGGGATATTCTATGATTATCTTTATCCTTTCAACTGTATGGTATAACAATGAAAAATAACTTCAAAATCTAAGAGCAGTTTAAGGGTACTAAAATTAATATTTTTAATATCTAATACATTTTTCTTGTGAAACTTGGAGAGGAAACACTCAGCATTGCTTTCTCCTTCATCAATAAAACAAAAAGGAAAACAAGACTTCAGAGGGCTAACAGTTGAATACACTACACAGATGAGAGGCTTGCCACCATGGATCTGTCGGTTTGTTGGAAAATGGTGATGTGAGTCCCCTAGGGGAAGCCATGTTACCAGTAGTTCAATGACTCGCAGGGTCACCCCAGGTGAGCAGGTTTCAGTGCAGCTGAGAGATGAAGAGAGACTACAAAGAAGTCTCACTTGTGTATGTTAGTCACTGGAAGCCTTTTCCAAGTTGGACATGGATAAGGAAGAACAATCAACATGTTTGAATAGTCAAAGTCCCAGAGACTGCTCAAAGAATAAACACACCAACTTCGGAGACATGAATCCAGGATGTTTCTTAGAGGCAAGGATGCTGAGATTTCGTCTCATGTATTTTGGACGTGTTTTCAGGAAAGACCAGTGTTTGGAGAAGGACACTATTTTGGCAAAGGACGTGGACACATGGATTGAGAGCATGCCGGCAACCACTGGCTTGAGTATAGGAACAATTGTGAGGGTGGTGTAGGACTCGGCAGGGCTTCTTTCTGTTTTGCAGAAGGTTAGCTACTGACTGGATCGTACCTGACAACAATAGCAATGATGCATATCACCTTCATTTGTAGGCAGTGCTAGGGTTTTACTTATTCAAAGATGGCTTTTTTGATTCCTCTGGAAGTCCAGAGTGCAACCAATAGTCATAGTCCACTCCATAATTCCAATGTGGTATTTTTTGGTCTTCTTTATTCATCATTTATTTCAAAGTCAAACAGAACTAAACTCTAATAGAGTTCTAACAGAGTTCTCATAGAACCACTTCTATAAGATCACCTCCTAGAGAAATACACATTTTATATTTGCTAAAATTGAATAACTACTTCAGCATGACTGTTTTAACTATTTTAATGAGCAAAGTAACTTACACAGAGTAACCACCTAAGGATTTACATGATTGAAACCACATAAGAGAATGAAAAACATATCCCTGTAATTTATCATCCACATAATTGATATTAATTTTCCTATACTTACATTATCTTATTTCTAAGATTCCTTCAGTGTATTCCAGCCAATGTCTCAGTGTGGTTTTAGTTGTACCATGAGATTTCATAAGATAAATGTAGGACTTTGTCTTCTTACTTGCTCAGGTATATAGCCTAGTCATACTGCTATCATCTCAACACACACGACCCGGTTTTCCAATGAGTACCTGAGCAATGAGGCGGTGATCCACTCCAATGGCCATTTAATTGGCAAGTTCTTGATGACTGTCCTAGAAGGGCGCGCTTTCCTGTGCAGGAATAGTGAACGGTAGACCCAACGGAATACTTCTCGCCAGACAGGACTGCATTAGGAGGAACGCCAGGGTGTCCACAGTCAATCACTACAATACATAATTATTGAATATAAAATTTTTTTATATCTCCTATCGAACAACCTGTACCAACACACTTATAAAATAAAACAAAAGTATGTCTGCTCCTCAAACACGCAACATTTCCAAAGGTCAAATTATATATTGTATAATTGACTTTTTAAAATTAACCAAGTTTTCAGTTACAGTAGGTATTCTGGTAATCCAGACATCCTAAGGGTATGTCTGGCACTAATGTTATAAGCTAAGTAATCATAAATGACTGAGTCAGACACAAATTCATGTTTGTGTGCAGCAAATGTCTGTGCTTATGTAGGTGTGCATATATCTTAGCAAACATGCATGAAACTAGGCTGAGGAGTGGTGAGAACTGGTCTAATAAGGACACACAATGCCAGCCAAATGCCGACCTATTGCATTGGGTCAATTCTGAACCCAGGCATGACAGAGTGGGATTGCGACAGGATTTCTGAGACTAAATCTTTGCAGAAAAGGGCAGCCTCATCTTTCTCCCAAGAAGCAGATGCTAGATTTGTACTACCGGCCTTCTAGCTAGAATCCCTGCACAACCAAAACGTGGCCAGGGTTCCTCAGGATGCCATGCTGGTTTCAGAGAGAGTCTATAAAAGTAGGAACGATTATATTGGTGGGTGGGTGAGAGGTAACGAAGATGTGACAGTGTCTCACAATAAAGTTTGTAGGTTAGAATAATTCCAGCTCAGTTTGTTAATGAATAATTATGCTGTACAAGGAAGAAACCTACTCATAGGCAATGTCTGATATCATAAATCATAGAATGATCTATATAAACTAGCAGCATCTCAGGAATTTAAATGTGCACACTCTATTAAATGTAAATGGTGAACATGATTGAATACAACATAACTCTAGGCAGAGTATCAAACAAAACATAAGAGATGATAAACTTAACCGACCACTGGGGAGCACTAAAGGAAATAATAAAGAGGCAGAATGAAAAAAAAATAGAAGCAGAATGTATATGAAAGCTAAAAAAAAAAAAAGAAAGCAAGCTAAGAAACCCTTCAACCCCACATGTTCACTTTTCCTACAAAAAGTATGCTCTTAAAATACAATATTGCAGCTACCTAAGGTCCAGTAAGTAAAATATTCCATTAGACCACTAAGTCTACAAAACACAGGCAGATGACTTTCAAAGAGTCAATAATTGACTGAATTATTTGCAAAGTATATAGAAATTTGAAGACCCAGCCTAAATCAACTCTTTTCTCCGTGAGTATTGTCACAAATTTTCCCAAGTGCTAATATCATGAATATAAAAAACTCTAAATTGTGCATGTTCATGTAACTTGATAAATTAGAGATTTTTGTACAATGCAAAGTTGTTTTGCTTTCTAAATGATTTCTTGATATACCGTTTTAGTCTATACAGCCCTTTTCCTCTACTCGCTGCTCTAGAAGAGTACAAGAACAAGCAAAATGTTCTAAAACTTATCATAGTGATGACTGTAAAATTCCTCTTGAAGTAACTGAACTATTAAATTGTATGGCAAGTGAATCAGAAGTGAAGGGCTCTGCTTTTTAAAAAGTTAGTCTGGGAATCCCACAGAGGCCAGTCCACCTTGATCTATAGCTTGCTGTGAGTCAGAATGGACTGTACAGGCATGATGTTGGTTAGTTTATTATGTGCAAGAGTCAGCAATTTTTGAACACAAAGCTCTTATCTTATCTTGTCATACCAGTGGACAGAATTCCGAGACGCTAGGTTCACTTTTCTGTGCCTTGACAGAATTCTGTCTTATTTGAATTGACTAGTTTACTCACTATATGTGTTAATGATGTAATTTAGCTGGTCATTAATATGTAACAACTATTTCTATAGCTTATCATATAATATATAACAAAATGTTGACGCTTTAAATATTTCTTAACTTTACTGATAATGCTTATGTGCAACATGTGTATCGGTCTGCACAATGCCAATTTTAAATCCATTATGTTTTCAGTGATACCTTTGTCTAAATTTCAAATATACTGGAGCTTTTTCGTTTTTGTACATAAAAATTTGTGTAGCAAAATTTAAAATATTTCTACAAAAGAAATATTTAAATGTAGGTTCCTTTCATGAGGTGGAAATATCATAGGCTATATAATATTTTATCTCATGTTCTATCAAATTAAAATTTTAAAAATGGGAAAGAATTATCCATTATATTAATATTGAGAAAAATGACTTTGGGGCATAGAATGGACCTGGGATAGGGAAAAGAAGTTTCAAAACCATAGAACAAGACAAAAATCAATATTCCTTCCGTCTATATATGGTTATTTAGATTGTAAGGTTCATAATTATACATAAAGTTATAAAGCTTTTCTCAAGGAAAAATTCACATTATCTACTTACTGATACATTCCGGTAGTGGTTTGTCCCAGTGTCCATTTGGTTGACATATCAGAACTGAAGATCCAAATAAGAAGTATCCAGGATTGCAGTCATAGAACACTACAGTGCCATATGTGAAATTCCCATGTTCTATTTTACTTTCTCTTTTGGAATTGGCTGGAATTCCAGGATCAGAGCAGTTGACCACTAAATGAATGAGAATTTTAAATTATGTTTTAAATAATGCACATGAACCTACTTAAATTTCCATTATATAATCAGAAAAGTAGTGTAAAAATAAATTCTATCTAACAGAGAAAATTTCAAAGTATTGGGGCTTTCCAAATAATCCACTACCATCTGTGTACTTGAAAGTACAGAACAAAGTAAAACTACTACAAAAAAGTCTTCAAACTAGAACAACTCCAGAAACATTTGTCTACAATAGTATACTTAAGAGAATGATCACTTCTGGATTATGACTGAGCCATAAGAAGAGTGAAGAAAAATGATTATTAGCATTCTAACAGACACTATGAATATATTGCACATTTAAAATTGGGTAAGCATAAGAAAATGTGAATTTGCTTCTATAAAGAAAACTAAGTTTCAATCCAGATATCATAGTATTTGTAGTTTTAGATTATATATGTGTAAAGATAATAAATGATAAATGAGAGTTCCACTAATTATAAAGTATGTGACAGCACAAATATGTCAATTATTTTTATATGCAATCATGATTCATCAAATTAAAAAATGTAGTCTTCCATTTTTACCTCTCCCAAATTAAAGAGTCGAGAAAAAAAGAATGGTTAGTTTCTGAGACCATATAATTAATAATTCTTCCTTTTTTTGGCTGCACACGTTCCACTGCTCTGCCCAGCCTGTTGAAATGTTTTCATCTATGTTTACCCAGGCGTCTTGCTACTACATCCCATGCGGTCAGAGGCTCCTTTTACCTTTGCACACAGGTGGAGGATGGCTCCATTGCCTGTTGGCCTGGCATTGGGCCTTTGTTGGTCCTTGCATAAGATATCCAATATTGCAAGAGAAAGTTACCACATCATTAAAATTGAATCCATTTCCACTTGTTCTTCCATAAATCGGACTACCGGGGTGACCGCAGCTGACAGCTAATTGTAATGCGGGGTGTGTGCAATATCCAAAACAAAAGAATATTTTTCAATCAGTCATTTCATGAATGGTATTATATTACATAGCAATTACATAATCATTATAAAGTAGATCAATCACTAATGTTAGGTAGAAATATATTTTACAAACGTTTATCAATGCAAAAGAATAAAGCACCTTTTCAATATATTTGCATATAGTCAAAGCATATTGTAAATAGAGAATCATGAAATTATTTCTGCAAGTGATATATAAAAGTTTGAATTTCATTTTAAGTTACATTTTCAGTAGTTTTTAGAGACAAGTCATTGGAAATTGACATCACTAATTCATAGCAGACAATAAAGAATAACAAAGATTTAGTGTAGAAAGTTGAATGGAAAAACTTGAAAGCAGATTTTATTTTTTTTGTTACATTAAAATTTTAATTAGTTTTTTATATAATCAATTTTATTTATTATGCATACTTAAGCACAAATATGTTTTCAGAATAAATTAATGCAATTATATTATGTGGACCTTATAAAATGAAATATACTTTATCATACATTAATATACTGTATATTATGTACTCTCATTAACATTTTGAGAAAATCAGCAGTAACAGTCTCAAAAACAAACTTATTGGCTTATTTTATTCACTACTAGTGTTTGATAATTTAGCACGATTTAAAATATAATGACATTAATTAGATGAACTATTTATATTATTTTAATACTACAGTTCTACTCTAGATTTTATGTAGTGCTGGTGTTCCCCAAACTCCATTTCTATGTTATCTTTTTATTGTTTTATCTTACTCTATTAATCAGAACTCCAGTAATGTTGCTTCATAATTGGCCACAGTGAAAGATCAGAGTCACTTTTAGTACTTTGCAAAATGACCCAAGAGCAATTATTTTTCACTTTTATTGTTAATGTCAACCTACTCATTTGGAAATTTAACTACATCGTATTCTTGCTTAAAATTATCAATAAAACAACCAGCTTCACCCTGAGGGCCAATTCTCATTTACAGTCTCAATTATTTAACAAGAAAAACAGTGATATTATTTGGTGATACTTGAATATAGATGAAAAGGAAATAATCTAGGCAGGGGAAAGATGGATATTGTTGTCTTTACATCCATAGACAATCTGAGTGAGTGTGTCATGTGTATGTATGTGTGTGTGAGAGAGAGAGTAGAAATTTGAATAGTTACCTATATGCTATATTAGTCAATTAAATCTTAGTACAAAAGATTTTTCATGAAGCCAGAATTCCAGTAAAATTTTGTTGATTGAATACACATTTGACAATAATGGAAATGATAAATATGGATAAAAACAATCAGAGAATAATTTATTTCCCAGAACCTATGCTAAAAGTCTCAAGTGTATTTTTTCTAAAGTTTCCAAAATTTATACTTTCTCCCACTTCTTCTTAAAGAACACATGTTAATTGGAGGTATACATAAGACACTCACCAAGACCCACTAGTTATTCCTTGGGAGAAAGATTAGGTTATCTGCTCCCATTTTTCAGTTTCTACTTATCAATTGATGCGTTGATATTCTCCTGAACACACTGCAAAGTATATTGTGTGTTCGTAAATGTCTAAATTGTGGGAATTTAGCTTATAATTTTGGGTATGTCTGCATGTAATTGCATGAAAATCAAGGTTTGCCATTTATTTTGCCTTGCTTACTTACGCACACAGGATGGGAGCTGGCCAGACCAATTATGATCCTGTTGACAGATTCGAACTGAAGAACCAATCAATCGAAAGCCGGGATTACATTGATAGACAACGGTATCTCGGTATCCATAATTTTCTCCAATGACTTGACCATTAACAATGAGTTCTGGAATTCCACAGTGGCCCGCTGAAATAGGCAGCAAATTATCATTTTAAATCTCATTATGTGTTTTATGTGTTTAAACATGCATCACTTATATTTTAACTTTTTCTAGAAGAACACAATATATCATTGAAACACTATGATGTAAAGCATTCAAGCTTAAGATAAATGTTTTAATGAGGACAAATGACATGAATAACTCTCTTCATTGCTACCGATTTTTCATAGGATAATTTGCTCATTATCTAATTATTTTATAGGTTCACCAAAACATTAAAATGAATTATGAACAGCAGTCCTAATGAAACCCAATAAAGAACCAAACCACTGGCATAAATGTATTACTCTTTGCATACAAGAGAAAGGAAGCTTATTCATCAATGAAATAAATTAAACAACAATGTGCAATAAGCACCCAAAAACTAAATGCATGGAAGTTTCGCCTTCTAGCACAGGCAGTGTAGCTTCTTTGGATGAATAATCCTTCTTTCAATACAAATAGCCTTCCTTAGAGATTCTGCATGCAATAGACAAAATCATTACCTAAAGATACACAAAAGCAAACCTAAGCAGGTAGACCTTAGAATGGGTCAACAAGTGAACACCGAACAAACACCGGTGATATTTCATTTTTATAACTCCAAGGTGATAACATCCATCAATCATTGGCATGTGGTACAGAAAAACATTAAGATATATATCTTCACTCTTCGTGGCATACACCGAAGAATACAGGTTTTCTTCCATTGTTTGTAAAGTGGTACCATATTGAGCTTGTGTCTAAGTATATTATGAAAAGTAAGCGTATGAATGGTACCTTACAGAACATTTACTTTTCTAAAAAAGATGTTTTTAATATGTAAAGAAGCATTTGGGCATAGTGGCTGCAGGTTGGACTACTGAGGACAAGGACTGCAGTTTACAACCATTAGTCCTTCCCCACGAGATAGACAAGGCTTTGTTATAGTAGAGTGACAGTCTCACAAACCCACTGGCTGTTCTGTCCTATCACTGGGGCCAGTATGATTTCACACTGGCAGCATGGCAGAGAAAATGGACAGATTCACGTGAAATTTTAAAAGTGAGGGAATTCTAAAAATTCTAAAAATGAAAGAAGGAGAGGGAAAACCGATGATTAATATGAACTGTATAGTAAAATGCTTTTCTTGTTAGGTGCCTTTAAATTAGCTCCTACCCATGGTGCCCTTGTGCACAACAGAACGAAACGCAGCATGATTCTGTGCTGTCCTAAAAGTTGATCCTGTGCCAGAGCCCGTGGATGCCGCCACTGTTTAAAAGCATCTCATTGAGGATCTTCCTCTTTTTCACTGTCCTCCACTTTACCAGGCATGAGATCCTTCTCCAGGGAATGGTGCCTTCAGACAATGTGTACAGGTCATTTTAATAACTAAACACACATGAACTGAGCACAATTAAAATCAGTGATGTTCAAGCTGGATTTTAAATTTATAAGAGTATATACCATCTTTTCTAAAAGAGGTGCTGTAAAACTGTAACAACAAATTCAAAACCATGTTCTAATCCACTCACAGCAATCCTATAAAGTTATAAAAATATTTATGGAAGCCGACTGCTCCACTTCCTCCCGCAGAGGGGCTAGTGCCCCAAACCTCCTGGTTAGGAGTGGGGCACTTTAAACATTGAGCCACCAGAGCTTATTTTCAGACATTCAGAAGTAATCCACTCTCTACTCCAGAGGTTCTCGATCTGTGCATTGCAATCATTTCAGTGGTGGAACGACCGACCCTTTCACAGGCAGCCCGATTCATAATAGTGGCAAAATGACCATTATGAAGTAGCAATGAAAACAATTTGATGGTTGGCGGGGTGTGTGTCACCACAACAGGAGGCACTGTTTAAAGGGTCGTGGCATCAGGAGGGTTGACAGTCACTGCTCTAGTTGACTCTGACAGGACAGGCTAGAAATGCCCTTGTGAGTGTCCAAGACTGTAACTTTCTGCTGGAGTGGAAAGCTACATCTTCCTCCCCTCCCCCTCCAAGAAACAGCTGGTCGACTCTAGCAGCCCACATTGTTTTTTTTTTTTTGGGGGGGGGGCATCACTGCCCTCTGGTGGTTGTGGGAGCTACCCAGCCTTGCTGCTGCTGGATTTGAACCGCCAAGCCAGTGGGCCGTGGTCCCGCACTCAACCACTAGGCCACCGGGGCTCAGCCCTAGCAACCCACTTTGTAACCGACTATACCACCCGGGCTCTTTTTCACACAGAGATAGATGGAAATATATGATTGAAAAATATGTGCCATGCAAACGGTAATCATTTATGAAGACATACAGGAAATGTTATCAGATAAGATGCATTCCAAAGTTAAGAGTATTATTGTGAGAATTGAAAACTGATAGAGAATTATAAAAAATTGTTTTTCTGTTCAGCCCTGTTGGCACAGTGGTTGTGTGTGGGACTGCGGCCCACAGGGCTGATGGTTCAAATCCAATAGCAGCTCTCTAGGAGCAAGGCGGGCCTTCCTATTCCCACCAGTGCAGTAATGCAGAAAAAAACAATGTTTTTCTTTGAAAATATAAAAAATATATATATGAAAAACTCCTGCCTCATGTAATCATCACAGTAAAAAGGAGAGAGTAGAGCGACTGGGGATGCAAGACCAGCACCCCAGAACTTAAGACAATTAAAGAACAATATCATGTTACTGTCAATAAAACTGACAATTTAGAACAAAGAATCAATTACTATAAGAGGAAAACCAAGATAAACACAAGATAAAATAGCAAACACGAATGACTGATTATGAGCTCATAGCCACACCATAAGATAGAGTTCATCAACCCCATGGGTTCCCAAGAGTTAACATTGTATGGAAGCAGATTGCCACATTGGTTTAAACCACCAACCTTTCGGTTAGAAACCAAGGTTTTTTTTCCCACTGTGCCAACGAGGTCACTACAAGTCAGCACTAACTTGAAAGAAATGAGGTATCTACAATGTATTTGCATTATTAATACAATGCCCTCCAAGGTAAACACCCCCCCAAAAAATAAACAACAAAAGGGAATAAGGGTATACAAACAAACATTAAAACTCAGGCCCAGATGGTTCGCTGGTGAATTCAATCAAATCTTTAAGGAAAGAAAAATACTATTTTTTATAAAAACTTGTGGAAAATGTATACTGAAATTCTAGCAAATTTACCCAGCTCCATAATTAAGTACATCACAGTCACTCTGAGTTTATTCACAAATATATGGTTGGTTTAAAATGGAAAATCACTCACTTTAATTCACCATACAAATGGAGTAAAGAGAAAAAAATATATAATTTTTTCAATAAATAGGAAAAAACTATTTGGCAAAATCCAATACCTGTTTTTCATAAGAGTACACAATAAATTAGGAATATTATGGTAACTAATCAGATAAAATATTTAAAGAAAGCTTTTATCTGACCCAGTATTGATTTGTGAAATAGTCAATGTTTCTCCTTATCAGGAGAAACAGGACAAAAAGTCTCTTCCTGGTTCTACCTAATATTGTTCTATTACCTGTAAGTGCAAAATGTCTAGAGAGAGAGAGAGAAGAAGCATAAAGGAGAGGGAGATGAGGAGGGGGAAGGAGTAAGATGAAAGTAAAATAATATGTTGAGAAAGAAAAAGTGTAATGGTTACATTGTCAGATGTCATATGCAGAATATCTTGCTTAATAAAGTCCTCAAGTTAATAAGTAATTAGAGCAAGGTTCCAATACATTCAGTAAATAGGGTAATTTTATATTTTATTTCTTATTGATAACAATTGGAAAATGTACTTAAAAATGAATGGTTTAACTAGCAGTCAGCCAATTTTCCTGGCTACTTCCCTAAAGATTCATTCACAGGTACCTCAAAAGAAAAGCCTTGTGAAACCATTTGCAAAAACAAACAACAACAAAAAATATATACCAAAAAGCAACCTATGAAACATAGTTCTATTGGGTACTTATGAAGTTACTCTAAATCAAACTGACTTGATGAGAACTGGTGGTATAAACCAATAAAAATTCTTAGGGTTAAATTTAGCAACACATACAAAATATCTCTGTTTAATCTCCCAAACCAAAGCATATTAAAGAATACCCAAATAAGAAATATACTGTACTTACTAATTGGAAAGCTCATTATTAAATCCCAATTCTCTCTAAATTAATCTACACAATTAAAACTACCCAATTAATTTTCCCATTATGCCATATGTGTTTGTATGTGTGCTATTGTTTGTGTTTGTTTGTTTCTTTCCTTTTTAATGGGAAACTATCAAATAATTCTAAATTTATGTATTTTTTCAATTGTAAAGGATTATTGCAAGTCACTTTGAAAAACATGAACAAATTTACAGGAATTAGAAACAAGACTTCAAGAAATACCAAAAGGAATCTTTTCAACAAATAATGGCAGAAAGTCATACTTAAAAAATCATGCTACTTCAAATGACAGCCAATGACTATAGAAAGGGTGATCGTAGCTATAAAATTTTAAAGCTTCTAGGAAAAAAATTGAGAAAATGTGATTTGGGGCTTCTTAAAAGTAGGTTTCTCAGAAAACAGCAAATACACTAAACATCCAAGAAGAAAACCATGAAACTTTACCCAAATTAAATTTTACCCAATTTTAAAGCTCCTCTTTTCAAAAGACAGCATCAAAGTGAATAAAGACATCACAACATGACAGGAACTATTCATAAAACGCAAAATGCTTGAAGGCCTTGTGAACAGAATAGATAACTCTCTAACACATGGTAAAAGGCAATTAAATATAAAAGAGACAATTTATAAAGAAAAATGATCAATACACCTGTGAAAATGTGATCAATAACAGTAGTCAAGTCATTATAAAGTCTCATGGAATACATCTATGCACACAACAGATATGCTGATCTCGGATATTTTCCTAAGAAAAATGAAAGCACGTGTCTACAAAAGCACTTTTGCATAAGTAGTCATAGCAGCTTTTTCACTGAAAGAAGGCATATATCAATCAGAAAAGAGCAGAGCTGTGGCATATCCCTATACCATGGAATTATATTCAAATTAAGAAAAGAAAGATACATAACAATATGAAGAAGTGTAAAAGTAACCATATCAAAGGCATATATGTTAGTATCTCACTCATAAGTTCATCTTGAAAGTGAAAAAGAAATCTATGGTGAAAATTCTTTGAAAAGATCATCATTACCTCAGTGTAAGGGAAAGGGAATTGTAGAGTGTGAACAATTATGAATTAATTTTTTCCAATGTAAATAGCTCTATTTTCATTCAAGTATGAATTAATTTTTTGAAGTAATGTTAACACTCTATATTGATAGTGGTCTGTGATGGTCATGTGTTTATGTTAATTTCATGATTGAGATGTAGGGGTGGAGTCTAGCCTGTTCATCTGGAGATAGCCATTGAGTAGCTAATGAGACCTCTGTGTGGGCATGGCTTTCTCCTGATACGTCTGGGAAATCTTGCAATATTTCTCTCGTGGAAATAGACGCTATCTCCCCAGTTGTTGGGAGTTAGTCTCAGAGACAATGAACGATGGATAAGACAAGTTGGCAGCATCTGAGGAGCTGATGGAGCCGGAGGAGAAGCCAGACGGTATTGCCTTGGTGGAACCAGACCTCTTAAGCTGGAGAAGCCACATGGTGAGCCCTGCCAGTGCTGAGTTGCTTCGACCACCACTGGATGCTGTTGATGGAACCTGAGGCCTGGAAACGAGGAGCCATGGGGAAACCATGGGGAAACCCCTGCCAGCGCCAGGATTCTGCACCTACTGACCTGTGACTTCGTGAATCTGAAGGAGACTTTATAGACTGGTATTGGCAGATGGGCTAATATGGGACTTACAACCTTTGGCTGGACTGGGTTGGGATGCTTTCTCTATGTCCCATTCCTCTTGCATATAAACCATACCCTTATATCCATATGTGAGTCTATGTATTTGTTTCTCTAGTCTACCCAGACTGACACACACAGTCTACCTTGCAACAGCGTATCATTTCTGCTAGTTGCCAACAAATAAGGCCCAACTCAGGAACAAAATAAAATCTTGCCCAATCCTGAGCTTTCCTCACACTCCTAACTACATTTGAGTCACTAGTTCAACCATTAAATCAATACAATTCATTGCAGTCTTCCTTTTGTTGATGAGCTCTGCTTTCCCAAGTAAACTGTCCTTCTAAGGCACTGGTTCCTCGTGATAATATTTCCAAAGGGAACGAGACCAAGTCGTTTCTTGGGAGCATTCTGACTACTTCACACACAGATCTGTTCATTCTTCTTGAAGTCTAATAGGTAGTGTCTACTGCTCACCCATACCACAATTCAGAGGCATCAAATCTTCAGTCTTCTTCATGCATCCTCCAGCAGTCACAATTCAAAATATCATGGCTTGTGTCAGGCTCATCATCGTCTCCAAGGAAGAAGCACTGTTACTTTTCAGGATCTTAAAGAGGTCATACACACATTTGTCCGTGGTGATAAGCTTTTTCATTTCTTGACAATTGCTTCAGTGGACTTTGATTGTGGAGAGAAGTAAAATAAAATCCTTGACATCTTCAATATTTTCTCTGTTTACCATGTTGTTGCTTAATTATGCGTGTAGGCGGGGGTTTTGCTGTTTTCTCTGTCTTGAGCTATAATGTACACTAAAAGCTATAATCTTTTATTTTTATCAGCAAATCCTTCAGGTCTGCTTCATATTCAGCAAGACATTGGTACTTTTGGCATATCACAGATTTATAAGGAGATTTCCTCTGATTCTGAAGCTGTGATCTTCTTCATTTCTATAGTCAATGCATCTCAACTGAACTGTCAATTTTATGTTGAAAAAGTCAGAATTCTTTCATTTATTTAATGTTGGGATCAGGGTTTGGGAAACAATGTTGAGGTGGAGTCATAGTAACTAATCTTCCTTGTTGTTTTAGGGTGTCATCAGGTTTGTTCTGACCCAAGTCAACCTTATGCACAACAAAGCAAAATACCGCTTGGCTCTGCGCATTGCTCACATTTGTTACAGGCACAGTGTCGATATATTTTATTAATATTCATTCTAATTTTCATTGGCTCTCTTCTTTACTAAGCCAGACATCCTTCTCCAAAGACAGGTCTCTCTTCATAGCATAATCAAAATGTAATAGATGAAATCTCACCATCATGGTTTCCAAGCAGCATAATCAGTTCTTCAAAGTAAATATGTCTGTTCTTTGTATATTTACAATTCTCGCCAATACTATAATTCAGAGGCATCAACTCTTCTTCCATCTTTTTTTCTTTGCTGTTTTCACAGGCACATGATGGCAGTGAAAATATCAACCCTGGCTTGGTCCAGGCACAACTTAGTAACATTTTTGCTATTTAATATTTAAAAGAGATATTCTGCAGCAGATTTTTCCAATGCAATACCTTGTTTTTCCTTGACTTCTTATTCCATGACTGTTGATTGCCAATACAAGTAAAATGAGAGCTTTGACATCTTTGGTCTTTTCTTGGTCAATCATATTATTTACTGGTCCATTTGTTATTATATTTTTTACTTTGCATTGAGTTATTGGAGGTGTAGTCTTTGATATTTTAGTGCAAGTCATCATTCTTTCAAACAAACATATATATGTATTGTACTTCTGTCATAAAATTTCCCAATTCCAAAGTCACATTCTTATTCAAATAGCTGAACTTCTAGAATCTTTTTTTAAGTAAATAGATTTATTTATGTTTTTGTGGATTTAAATTCAGTATCCCCTTTTGTGTTTGAGTGACTGCCTCTTGACCTATATACAAGTTCCACAGGTGCATAATTAACTGGGAATTCCAACTTTTTATGTTGTCCATATTTTGTGGATTTCTACAACTGAGTACCTTTGTATAGCCAAGGAAACACAAATAAACATCACCCTGGCATTCTCTGTTTTCAGTCAAGACCCATCAAATTACAGTAATTATATCCTATATTCCAATTCCTATTCTACGTCTAACTTGACTTTTTGGCAGTTCCTTGTCAATATACTGCTGAAACTATTTTAGCATAATCTTCAGCAAAATTTTACCTTCATGTTTTATAAAAGATATTGTTTGGCAATTTTCACATTTTCAATCAGCACAAAGATAGATCTCTTCATACAGTTTGCCCAAGAAGCTGTCTTCCCAAACTACTGGCATTGAAGTGTTAAAAGTTCCAATCCTGAATCCCTTTGAGAAATATTTCTATCGCTGTTCCCTCAATTCCTGTAACTTTGTTTACAGCCAATGGTTCCCATGCCACTTGCACATCTTCCTTCAATACTACGAGATGTCCTCATGTTGCCCTCGCTAAATAGATGAATAGTAGTCTCTTTTTTTGGGGGGGGGTACAGTGTGTATTCCTTTTATCTTCTTTTGATTCTTTCTGGATCATTCCATTTTTGCCCATAAAATCCTTCAATATTACAGTGTGGGACTTCCCAGTTCTTTAAGGGGGAGAGATGTTGAGAGTGTTTTTTCCCTTTTGGTGTTCTAAATCTTTGCACATTTCACTATAACACTCTACTTTGTCTTTTTCTGCTGCCCTCTGAATTCTTCTACGTAGTTCTTTTATTTCATCATTTCTTCCATTTGCTTTAGTTGCTCTGAGTTCAAGAGCAATTTTCAGAGTCTCTTTACCATGAAATTTAGTGTATATAGATACTAGCAACAAGTAGTCAAGTCATCACAGTACTACAAACTGACAGAAGACAGCTAGGTATCGTACGGTAGGGGAAGCGGTATTGAGTAGGCCTGTTCATATGTGCATGGGTTTATTCCAAACAAATTATGTCAGAGTATGTCTGCAATGTATAGACTACTTTGACCAAATTGTCTCAGGCACTTGTCTTACTCTCAGTGTGGCTTCAAACAGGAAAACAAAAAGAAATTCAATCAAAACAGTGACTTCTGAGGGGATCTGAAGGGCCATTTCATTTCAAGAAACAGCGCCCATCTCAGAAAGCTATAACTTTTGGGCATTTTTTGAGACTCTAAAGGAGTCGTCTTGATAGATTACTTCAAAAGATTTCCCCAGATCAACCACAGTTTGCTTTAGGATGTTGGTTTTAAAAAAAAAAAAAAAAACTAAAAATGATCAGAAAAAGGATAGAACCCCTATGCCAAGGAATTATTTTTATTCTTCTAGAGTAGCAATAACTGTCCCATGAGATAGTCCCTGAGAACTTTGACCTCAGGCACACTAAAGGCCTGCTCTTGCTCCTTAAGGCTTACGTTAGTTCCCACCTCGATAATAATTCAGAAACAAATGAACGAATTAAAAAATGCCAACACGATAGGAGCCGTCCAGGATGTCGACACAACTCTTGAGGGCTGATGTGAAATGTAGAGTGCACAGGTGTTCAGGGAGTGTCAGGTAGAAACACCACTTCAGGAGGGGATAGGCGTGGCCATTCCATTGTGGAGCAAAAGCTTGCCATTTTGATATTCTTGTGTAATCTAGGTTTCTATGATTGTGTAGCAATACATTTTGACTAACTTTAACATATATCTATCAAGGCTCATCCAACTGTATTCTTACGATGTATTTCTGTGGCTGTACACCTATTTTTCACATACAAAAAGATTATATGGCTGCAAACAAATACTGAATTCTAACTAATGATATGCATACTGAAGCATTTTTAGTTAAGTACACTTGTAATACATAATGAATTGAGGGATTGATAGAGAAATAGAAAGATAGATGTGAAGAAACAAATATGAGTAACTGTTAGTTGTGATCCTGTATATAAAATATTTAATAAATAATACGGTGTACATAATAACAGCTCATCGATGTATATAACCATAAAGATAGCAAGTAAAATTGAGTTTATAATTATTTTGAAATAAGTAAATAAAACAACATAAAATTGAAGAAGCACAACCAAAATCAGTTCAGTAATTATTAAAATGTTTCACTCGATTGTTTAATTATATATGAATATTTAACTGATAGATTTATTTTACTTTTTAAATAAAATTATATCACCATATAGTCTTTTTTATTCTTCCTTCACATCTCTGCCCTGGTGGCAGTAGGAAGCCTAGGCTTGGTCCTGGAGAGCTGCTACTGGATTTGAACTGGCAACCCTTGGGGTCACAGTTCCGCACACAACCACTGCGCCACTGGGGCTCAGCTCTATATGTATGCTTTTAGAAGGACACTGTGACTCCTAGGATTCCAAAGGTACCTATTAGCAAACATGCTGGGAGATAGTGGCAGGAGTTGGGGTAGGGGGCTCGCCAATCAAAACTTCTAGGTATAGTCTTTGAAATCTTATGTAACAATTCTCTTTGGATGAGAATATTTTTAAACTACTCAGCGACTTCCATTTCTCTCTCTCTCTCTCTCTCTCTCTCACACACACACACACACACACACACACACACACCAAAATGATACTCACTGCAAACAGAATAATGCCAACTCCCACCAACTCCATACAGAGATTCTGCGGATTTAAGTCTTAGCAGAAGCAAGATAATATCATCTTTCTTCCACACAGCAGCGGGTGAGTTTGACCTGTCACTCTTGGCGGCTCATCCCAAGCTCACCACACCACTTCGGGTCTCCCTCAAGAGAGACTGCACTGGGCAGCACAGAGCTGCATGTTAGAATTTTCATACTTGGAATATTTAAAGAAGGATACTGCCACGTCATTGTCACATATTATTGGCAGTTATAGCCATTGAACCATCAAGGTCCCTTATGAAATTCAAAGCTTGATATGATATCTTGAAAATTAAGCACAAATTATTCTAGTCCCTTCACTTTAGGGCTTTTATTGAATTTACCTGATTCATTGCACTCGGTAAATCTGCTGCACAGATTTCCTTCTAGCATCTATATGCAAGAATGTTACTCTGAGGAATACGTTGCCTTGGACCTGGTATTTTTAATCACCTTATATTCGTGTGGAATTCGGGCAGTGCATAAGGATGACTGAAGAAGAATGGATGCGTCTGAATTATATGCTGGAGAAAATGATCAAAAATACTCTGGACTATTAAAGGAACAAATTAATCTTTGTTGAAAGAAGTACGCTCATAAGGCTCCTTGGAAGAGATCATGGCAAGGCTTCATTCCATGCACTTTGGACATGTTTTCAGGACAGACAGGACAATGAGAAGGGACTGCATGTTTGGTCAAGTAGAAGGGCACCAAAGGAAAAGAAAGACTTTCAATGAGAAGAAAAGACAGAGTGCAGACACAACAGGCTCCCACAACATCTCTTGTGTAAGGGCAGCCTGGGCAGGGTCTCTCTGTGCATCAGAGGCTCGTATGAGTCAGACAAGCTTGATCACACCCAGCATTAACCACTGCCATGTTTTTCAGGGAAAATATGATTAATTCAGCGAGTCCTGTGGGGGAAAATACTATTTACTTCAAATTAAACTTCAAAACATTTTATATTAATTTTTAATAGGAAATAATTTATGCATGTCAAAATCTAATGAAACCAAATGGGAGACTGTGGCAGTCATGTGCTTATGTTAACTTTATGATTGAAATGTAGGGGTGAAAGTCTAGCCTGTTAATCTGGAGATAGCCATGGAGTAGCCAATGAGGGCTCCGTGTGGGCATGGCTTTCTCCTGAGACTTCTGCGAAATCTCACAATATTTCCCTCGTGAAAATGAGAAGCTCTCTTCCTGAGTTGTTGGGAGTTAGTCTCAGAGATGATGAATCATGGATAAGACAAGATGGCAGCATCCAAGAAGCTGGAGGAGCCGGCAGAGAGACCACACGGCTTTGCCCTGATGGAGCCAGACCTCTGAAGCTGGGGTGGTCACATGGAGACCTCTGCCAGTGATGAGTTGCTTCTGCCACCATGGGATGCTGTTGATGGGCCCTGAGCCCTGGAAGCGAGGAGCCATGGAGAGACCCCTGCCAGCACTGGGATTCTGCACCCACTGACCTGTGACTTCATGAGTCAGAAGGAGACTTTATAGGCTGATCTCGGACATATGGGTTAATATCGGATTTATGACTTCAAACTGGACTGGGCTGGGATGTTTTCTCAATGTCCTGTTTCTCTTGTATATAAACCTTTTCCATATGCATGTCTATGAAATTTGTTTCTCTAGTCTACCCAGACTAACACATAGACAATGTTGAAAAGTGAAATTGCTTTTTCTTTTCTTCTTCTGGCATTACCTTAAGGAAAGGGAAAAAGAGACTTGACTATGGTTTAAAATGACTTAAGTGCTATCGTGATTAATCCAGCTGAAGATACATATAATATCCAGCAATTTGTTTTCATCTTTTTCTTTTCACCATTCCTATAAAAAAGTGGTTTTTTTCTTAATTATATAAGTTTCTCATTAGAAACGTTAGTCAGGGGCCCTCAACCTTTTGTTTGTTTGTTTGGGTATCACTGTCTCTGGTGGTTGTGGGCGCTAACCAGTGCTGCTCCTGAGAGCCACCGCGGGTCGCAGTCCCGCACTCAACCACTTACGCCACTGGGGCTCAGCCGGCCCTTAAACTTTTAAAACAGGGTGCCAGTTCACTGTCCCTCAGACCATTGAAGGGTCCGACTATGGTTAAAAAAAAAAAACGAAAAAAAAAAAACGATGAAATTCACTGCAGGCCCATGATGAGTCGGCTGCTAAGCAGAACAGCAGCAGAGGCAAAAAACATCTGGTGGGCCAGATAGATGTCCTCGGTGGCCCACATGTGGCCCATGGGACATAGTTTGAGGACCCCTGCATTAGATGATTGACTTTAATATTATATGTTTAATAGCTTTTCTACCACAGTATTTTAAAAATGTAATATTTTCCCTTTTTAGGTAATAGTTCAGTGTATACAGGTTGATCACCATTTATGGTAAAAAAAGGCTTTCTTTCAAGAGGAAAAGACTGATGAGAAGAGTTTAGCAGTCTGTACCTAGGCATCTGGTTTCAGATCCACTCCAGAGACCCGAGGAAAGGCATTCTCGGACGGCTGAGCCCACGAGCATGAACCCCGAATCACAGGTAAAGATCGCTGTTGAGCTGTAGGACGTTTGAGTTCCAATCTTATTTCCATTCGTGGGTGTAGGCAGTTCTCCACAGGAAATAACTTAAAAAGAATAAAACAAGACTCCTTCAAACCACAATATAGATGCACGTCTAGCAAACACATGATTAAGAGTAGGAGTTCCATACAGTCTGCTTTATGTACAGTAGAAGAAACTTCTTCCCCCATGTCAGTGGACAGGAAATGTTAGAGGAGAGAGATGACATCCTTCGAAACTGTCCACATTGTCACCATGTAATGCTTTAAATGATCTTGATATTTGATTTTAGGGGATCTAAGGTAATGCAGGTATTTAATAACTAGACTCCATATGTTTATCTTAAAAACTATTAGACTACAAAATTCTACGCTCATATGGAGTTCAAGAAAATAAATTGTGATATTCATAAATAAAAGCATATGTATTCATATATAAGATAATTATATGCCATGTTCTACTGCTGGATCATCACAATGCTACTTAGAATTTTGCTGCTTTTTGGGGGGAGGGTCCTCACTGCCCTTTGGGGTCGTGGGAGCTACCCAGCACTGCTCTTGAGAGCTGCCACTGGATTTGAACTGCCAAGTCCGCGGGTCGCAGTCCTGCATTCAACCACTTATGTCACTGGGACTCAGCCCGAATTTTGCTGCTTTTATGAATTTACTTATACATTGTGGTTGTGCTACCCTAGAACATGGACTGAAAAATTGAATTTAAGACTTAGAATAGTTCTGGCACAAAGTATGCACAGAATAAATATTAAAAACTCACTGAAGGAAATTGAAAGGACTGCATCTGAATATCCTATGCTCAATTTGTTTTTCTATAATAGAATACACATTAATACTGTAAGTGCCTGGAAATGCAGTTACTTATTATGTTAAATTTGGTTCAATACATATTTTCTGATAAGAAAGTAGGTGGTATTTTCTAATACATCATTATCACTAATTACCATATGTTTATGAGTTAGATACAACTAACATCCTCATAGCTTTATTAGATTAAGAAAATTTGAATAACAGAAATACACTTCATATTGTGATTAAAGCCAAGGGTCAAATTGAAACTTTTCAGGCAGAATTCCATTTCATCATCTATAATCTTTGTGACTTGGAAAATATTTTAAATCTGGATCTTAGTTTCCTCTTCTATGGAATAAGAAATAGCATCAAATAATTTATTAACTTGTAAATAATAAATCAATGAAATAATACATATGATAAGGCTGAAATTAGGGTTTGGGTAAGACTCAGTTACATATGTTGTATGTATATTAACAGATAGAGACAGACTTCAAATAAAAGACTCCTTAACTTTGAAGCACATACTATTTTCATAAGAATTTACAAATGCAACTTGGTGTATATTAAAATGGTAATTAAAATAAATGACCATTTGATGATGATGTTTGGTCATTTTCTGTATTCATGGGCAATTCAATCATAAGAATAGCATGTGAAATATGTTTAGCAGCATGTCTACTTACTTTGGCAATATGGTCTTTCATTTCTCCAACTCCAGGTACCATTGGGTAGACATTCAATAGAAGCAGGGCCAACCCCATGATAACCAGGATCACAGCTAAAAACAACCTTGGTTTTGTATTCATAATGGGAACCATTCACAATTCTCCATCTTCCATGTTCCAATGTAAAGGAATTGATGCTCGGGCATGTAACCACTATTCAAAGACCAAGAAATATATATGCTAAACAGTCAATCATATTAGTTCTCCTTCTTAAATAGTTTTTATATTTTCCCACTATATCTTGCATTCATCCATCACTGTTCTATACTATATCCTTTAGTTTCTATTCTTTCTCTCTCTGACACTACCCTACCTGCATGCTATTCCCAGCAATTCTTTCAATATGTCCTGGTGCTTCATACTTTGGAAATTTTGCATATATTTATTTCCCTAACCAGAATCTTTATCACTAATTTGCTTTTCCTCTCTTATTTCTTTAGAATATTTGAAAGAAATATACTGCAAGAGAAATTATTAGATGTGAGTGGTTTTTTTTTTAGCTGTGAGCTAATTAAAAACCAGTTTAATTTAGATAGATATATTTCAAGGCACTTGTGTAAAGGCTGCAAATAATTTAAGAAGCCCCATTTTAAGTGAATTTACAATTAAGCTTAAAAGCTAAAACTAAATACAAAGAAATATTAAAAAGTATAGAGGAAATCAAAGGTCAAAGTTAGATACAACACCTTCAATGACAACTATCAGACATCCTATAAACTAATTTTTTGCTCTAACAAACCCCGGTGGTGTGTGGAATGATCTAAGGACAATGTAAGAGCAGATACCTACACTTTATCCTGGATTCTGGGCTGGAGTCCACGAGGTTTTCATTGCTAGGGAGGTCATGAGGGATTTTGTTTTCAAGAGGACAGTAACCATATAAGTTGGGAACCTCTGCTATGGGACAAGACAGAACTGCTCCTGTGGATTTCCAAGACTGTGACTCCTTATGGGAGCAGAATGCCTCATCTTTCCCTTACAAAGTGGCTGACGGTTTCAAACTGCCAACCCCTCAGCAAGCAGCACAGTGTGTGACCCGCTACACCACCAGGGCTCCCCACTTTCCATGCCTCTTATGTATATGCCTTTTCCTATCAAATAGTCAATCTAGCATTAGTAGACACTTTCAATAGAAATGACCTAAAGAATACCGACAGAGACCCAATGATATGGATCATCTCCGTGTCATCATTTATCCTTACAAAAGATAGAACTCAATGCATTAAATATACTTTAAGGAAATCTATCAGACATTTTAATGTCCTGCATATTAAAATTCTAGGCTAATATTTATTTTATTATTTTTTTGCAAAAATGTCTTGAAAATAAATATATTCACACTAGTTATATACAGATATATTCACAGACATTTATATCTAGATATACATTTATTTACAAACACACTCTGGTGTTTGTAATGAATAAAAGCGCTTACATTGCCTTACAGTGTTTTCCTAGTTCAAGACAATTAAAACTTTTATAACCCTCTTAGATATCTCACATTATGTCAGATACAAGTTTTAAAATTTAATAATACGTGATTTTCAAATTCTAAAAGATGCCTACAGAAGCAAAAAAAGTGAGATGCTTTCCTTAGCACACATACCGACACAGCGCGGGGTCTTGTTGTGATTGCTCCACGTGCCGTCTGACTGGCAGACGGCAGTGGTCAGTTCCTTGGAGGACAGTCTATATCCATCATTGCAAAAATAGGTAACCCGGGTTCCCACCAAGTAGTCTGTTGTGAGGATGCCTCCATTTGCTGGAGCTTTAGGAATCCCGCAAGAAATTGCTAGAATAAATATATGCATTTGGAATTACAGAAGCATGTTTCACAGAAGTACTAGAGATAAATGAAAAAAAGCACAGTCTCTAACATAATATTTTAATACTTACACAGTCCCACAAAATACAGTTTTGGATGATGACTTCCTATTTATTTTTAACTATTGTCATGTGTATCTTTAGGTTGGAGAATCTTTTCCTGACTAATATTTTCTCTCTCTGTATCTCAGTTTTGGGTCGGCAAGTACGTGACTACTTACTGTCACATAGACTAGTTTTACTTAGCAGGCAAATGGTGACTTTTGAGTGGCTGCTGTACATTACGAACAACCAAAATATGTGTGTTTATGTCCCAGCCCTCAAGGAACACGCGTGTAGGCTTCTTTACTAAAGACCTTGCAGCATCATTTAAATATTTTATATATCTTGATTTTTAGCTAGAGTAAATCTGAACTGGTTAAAATTAGTTTTAATACAATATGATCACAATAAGATCACAAAATTATTATTTCATAGCTTGTTATGTGCAAGATATTTTCATATTTTATCAATCCAAATGACTGTAGACAATTGTTCCTTTCATAATATCATAGAATTCTTTGATTTTCATATTTATCATATGAGTAAGTAATTTGTATTTCTGCTCATCACCACCCCTCCAAGACTTTGAAGAATTTGTTTAATTTTAAAACACCAAAGGGACATTATTTGTATCTTTATGTACTACACTTAGTGAAAACAGTTGTGCATATTTCTGGGGAAAAAAGTATTTAAATGAGGATTTTAGCTATGATCCAATTAGAGATATTACTTACTATCTGGCTAGTGCACCACAATACTTTTCTAGCACCTGAAAACATATTTCAAAACATGTTTTTCAAATTACATAATTCATTAATTGATGTGCAATTATGTTACCATATTAAAATACACAGAAAAACATATTTTAATTTAGTTTGAACATTACAAACACTGTGCTCCATTCATCCACCTCCAAGTACAACTCAGAATGCTTTATGTTTCTTTTATAAACCTGTTTGGCTGTTTAATTTTCAATAATTCTTGAGTGTTGAACAGAAAGTGAGGACCCTAGTAAAATCTATACATCTACATGAAATTCAAAATTGAATCAAATCCCTATGACTGAGTTATTTGACCTTTTGCCTTATAATCATGAACAGGAAAGCAGTAACAAAATTAATAACATATATATAAAATCTCACACAATTATTACCTCCACTCCCTAATTAAAAATCTCTGAAATATTGTTGCAAAACTAAATGGTTTCTTAATGTTTATTAAAACAGTAATGTCCCACTTGGGAATTTCAGGAATTTCCTTTTGATATGAGACATTTACATACCCAAGATTGTGTAAGTACTGAGGTACTTTAAAAAATTACCTATACATTATTGGTTACATTGCACACCAAATACATATACAATGATACATATGTTTTAGATAGTACTGTTTTTGCATCCCCTTGAGTCAATTTTATCTATGATGAGTCGATATGCAAGAAGACAATTGTCCACAGGTTCTTTACGGTAGCCAGTCAATAGGTTTAGAACCACTGACTATTTGTTTTACAACTTTGTATTTAACCCTTTGTCACTGAGTTTCATTAGCTAGAATAACTTGTACAAGTTTATTTGTTTGTAGTGTAAGGTAGCTATATTTTTGTACTAGAAATGTTTAAAAGTGACATATTAAAATGATAGGAAAAAGCTGTGTCTGTGAATGATTGTTACAAATTAGTTTTCCAGCTAGAAGGAATTCAAATTGAGTTCAAAAAGACCCTTCTCAGAGTGTCTGTCAGAGAAATCACCATAGAAATCTCAGGAAAGCACAAGTTAAAGCTGAGGGTGAAAATTCATTTTGGTTGTTTCTATATAACACTAAACAATACTAACGTGTATGTTGGAATTGAAGTAGTTAAAATTTTGATGGAGCAAAAATCAGTCACTAAGTTGCTTGATGTTGAGGTGGGAGAAACACCTAACTAGTGGCAAATATACTTGGTTAAATTTTCTCCTAGTGGTGCTCTTACAGCATAAAATAAACTGAAGTGCATACATCTAAGGATGTAGATCATCTAATAAATAAGATGATAAAAATGAACCGGGAGGGTAGAGTGGAAGTGGATAACCAATTGCAGGAATTTACTTATGATCTCTCTGGAGTAGGGACAGCGGGGAAATGGTTTAAGGGACACGTTGGACTGAGTACAATATGAAAAAGTAATAACAATTTGTAAATTATCAAGGGTTCATGGGGGTGGGGAGGAGGAAGGAAAGGGTAAATATGGGGAGCTGGTACTGAGGGCCTAAGTGGAGTGAGGATATTTCGGGGATGATGCTAGCAACAGGTGTGCAAATATGATCTGCATACAATTGACGTGTGTGTTGATTGTGAGGGGAGTTGTGCGGACCCCCAATGGAATGATTTTTTTAAACAAAGGAGGGGGAAAGAGGAACTTTTACCAAGGGCTCAAGTAGAAAATATTTGCAAATGAAGATGGCAACATGTGTACAAATACGCTCAATACAAAAGATGTATTGAATGTTATAAAAGCTATGAGAACTCCCAATAAAATAATTGGAAAAAAAAAGAATTGGGGGAGATGGGCTGCTGAGGACAAGAAACTGGGTGTGCTGAATGCTGGTCTCTTTCTCAGACACAGACCTAGCCCCCATGTAGAAGGCCAGTCGTACTCCCCCTGACATTGTTAAGTGCATTGCTTTCATTCTATAAAACTTGTGTCTCTCTTCAAATGTCTGTTATAAGAATTGTGTGCACTAAAAACTCACCCTTAGCCTACCTGAAATTAATAGCTCTGAACCCTAAGTTACAGTTGAATGCAATCTGCTTTTCATTTAATATCTTAGAATGTCTTTTACAGAGCACTGTTTCAGTCTTCCTCCCATTGTCTTCCTTCCTTGCATTTATTCTTGACTGGGGAGGGGGGCAGCATGGTGGGCAGGTGGGATTTAAAGTTGGGTGCAGGATTTACAAAAAGGATAATTCCTATGACGTCCCATTACCCAAAAGTATCTAACTCCTTGCTTCGAGGGTCAAAAGAAGCTTTGTTAGAACAGGTGGGTCACTTTACCACGGAACTATTTTCATGGGCTTCCACAAAGACAGTAGAAGCACAGGTATATTTTGGACCTGTGACACTGATGAGTATCTTTAAGAAAGCTCTAGCTTATTGAAGATTATAAGTTTCTAAATCAAATAACTGGGATGATGGAATCTTGAATTACCCAGAGTTCTTTCTAGGCTCACTTCAAACACAAATGATAAATGCTGGCGTTCCTTACTAAAGCCTTTTCATATTGAAAAGACTCTGCCCTTCACATACCTCTGCAAACAGCTGAGTTCTCTTTCTGTGTGTGTGTATGTGTGTGTATGTGTATGTGATGGAAGCAAGGAACATGCACTGCTGTTGTAAAGCAGAATGATGTACACTCACGCATAACTTTTCAGTATCCGCTGTTAATTGGCAATATTTCCTACTTGAATGGGTGTCTATGTTTTGACAACTGCTGATAACTTCAGATGGTGTCTGTATAAGATTGTTTAAAATGCCACACCATAAAAAATGGGCATTGGAATGACTGATTAAACAGCTTAATAATGTGAACAAATGTCAAGTTATCTTTAACTGTCAATTACAAAAAATGAAGTTTCTGACAGATTATTTATTTAGGAAAAACTATTGTCTAATTCTAAAATACACATTTTCAAAGTTTAAAGCATCACAATGTTCATCTTATAGTACATGTAGTTTAAATATTATACATTTTTAATTCTCATTCTGAAATTATGAGATCAGAGATTCTTTCTCAAAGTAGTCCTAGGATATTATTTAATATTACCTCATATAAGTTCTGCACCTATTCATTGGGCAAAGTAAATCCAATGTTTACATTATTGAAATGTATTAATTCTGGATTGCATCAACACTCTACAAATTGAGAATTCAATTGGGAATATCTATTATGCATCTCAGACATCTAATAAATAATAAATAATATATATGGGTTATATCAAGAGAATAAGGAAAATATTTCTATTATTATGAATGTATCTTCACATATCTTTTAGTGGTTTCTTTTCCTGAATCAGAAATTGCTAACTAATATGCATAAGGAGTTCATTTCTTGTGGCCAGAAGTATCTACTTCTTTGGTAACTTTAGATTAATCTAAATTTTATTAAATTTAAATTTTGGTTGTTCTTTTTTATGTTGTATTTGTTTTATATAAACTCCCTCCAACAAACAGTTGGTAGATATGATCTGTTTTTATTAATCCATCTTTTTTAATGTGAAGATTCAAATTTCATATGCCCCTTTATTGTTAGATAAAATGAATTGATTATAAACAAATTTTTATTGCAATAGTAATTTGACTAGCTAAATATTTAAAGCATTCTTATTTGCAGATTTTAGATATTCCTGTGTAAGTACATTTAAACATGTTGTTATGATTCCACCTAGACAGAAGACACTGTTTCCATAAAATAAGAGCAACCCCAACAAAAACTCCAAGTCAGAAAGCTCTAAAAGGCTGCATTCATTAACAAAGAAGTTTGCCTTTCTGTTTGGTGTAAGATCCAGTGCTTAGGCACTTCCTCAATGCTTAAGAAAAGATAAAAGAAAATGAAATATTTTTGAGTTCATTTAATCACTGAAAATTGAAACAAAAAGCACATTGTGCACTAGATTTTCTCTCATTAGGCTCCTGCTCTGAGAGGCTACTTTTGCATTGTCCGTGAACATCAGCCTCCATCACGCTTGATTGAAACTTTTTGTTCTTCAGCGGCTCTCTGCAGGTTCCACGAGACCAATCTTTCGTTGGATTTTTTTTTTTTTTGGACAGCAAGAGTAAAAATAAAATAAACTGGAATGGCAGATGCATGAGTGTGATGACAGCACTTATGAAAAAGTAAACAGTTAAGTCACATATATTGTATAATACGAGCGAAGAAGCATAACATTTTTCTTTCCCTCGAATGTTATCATCCTGTCTTCTTATGCCTAACTTCCATGAGAAAATTATGAAAATGCTTGGGAATATGTATAGCTTGGTGAATGTTGGGGAAAGGGATGATAAACTTGTTATGGTCATTGCGCACTTGTTGAGTTGGATTCAACTTATTTCCATTTCCTATTCCAAACAAAACACTGTGTGGTTCTGGGCCATTCTCACAGTGGAATACACATAAGGCCAATGTTACTCAGACAGAGTCAGTTAGCCTCACTCTTCCCTCTGATTCTGTGTGCTACCAAGCACAAAGTTCCCCTGTGGTCAGTACCTCTGGATAACCTGTCCAAAATAATCCAGAGGAATTATCTCTATCAAGTTTTCTACAGGGCACTCTGGTTTTACTGCTTCTGCACCACAAGCCAACCCAAAGCGACCACATGGGTGGAGCTTTGATAATATGCCTCTCACTGTTAGTAACATACTTCACCTTGACAGGCAGGAACTGGTGCGTCCCATACATGGTAGCCATAGGGAGACTTCCTACACACCGCGCTGCTTTTTCCAACAAGTCTGAATCCTCGATCACAGGCCCAGCGGACCACACTGTTTAACTGCCCACCTGTCTGGCTGATAATATATCCATGTGGTGGAGATTCTGGTGTACTACAGTAGAGAGCTTTCCCAAAGGAAACAAAACAAAAGAACAGTAATAAATCAGAGTCATCATCCCAACCCATAAAAACATACATCACGAGTCATACTAGGCTTAATACTGAATTAATCGTTGATTATTAACTTACATGAAGTTAATATTGGCTTCTATTTATTTTCCAAAATGACCCACTTATAAAACTGATAGTAGGCATACTTAATCTATGAAATTTTCTCTAATTTTCAGTCTGAGCTGTAATATTTGGAAGTAAAATATACCATTATTCCCTAACACTCCATAAAATCAAATATATCCCTGAATTTAAAAAAATCACTATTTCCTATCACTTGAAGGGCCAACATGCCAGTTTGATACTGTTTCAGTTTTAGAGCATGTTTACATTTCACTTCAGAGTTAACTTCCACACTTGCGGCATATTTGGTTACATATCCTATTCTAATTGATGTCTGAAATTGGCCCCCACATTCCTATTCCTCCCTCACAGTCTTCTAGACAGTTTCCATCCTGTCAAAGACACTTATCTATGTATGGTGATAAAAAATGAACATAAAACAATGTCCTTTTTCAACTCTAAGGTCTGAAATGTTAAAAGTTAATGTCAAAGGACTTTTTCATACGTACGTACTTTGGAAACTACTCAGTCTGTCAGGTTCCATTTCCCCTTTGAAAACTCAGTGTATTCTCTTGAGAAAAATAAGTTTTGGAGAGTAAACAGTAAAAAAATAGATTTGGCTTGGAATAAAAATGTCATAACCTGTCATTTCTAAAGAAAAAAATGCATTCAATATGCCAAGTTATTCTTGAGGGCTAAAACTAATGCTTTTATTATATGTGTATCTGTCATGAGTTATAAATATAAAAAAGGTTAATTTATAATACACAACTCACTTGATGCTGATAATTAGCTAGAATGGTTTTTAAAATTTTTTGTTATGACAATAAAAAAGACATTTAAGGTGTTGTCTTTTAATTTTTATTTTATTTTTTTTTGGTGTTATCTTGGAAATATTTTGGGAGGGGCTTAGCAACCATAAAATTAAATTCAATTACATTGCTAAATTACATATGATAACATGAAAAAATCAAATGTGATTGACATGCTCATTTTAATTTTGTATATATTTTTCACTTGGGTAATACTTTTTAATTGAAGAAAAGTCTAAGTAAGTCAAGATGTGTATACAGATACTACACGCATATATCATAAGGACACATTATATACATTATTAATAAATATTTTGAAATGAGATATCATATGATTGTTTTAAAATCAAAATAATTATGTATGTTTGAAAACTTGTATAATGTGTATAATGAGTGTTCTATTTTTAACACTTTAGTTGGAAATTTAAAAATCTCAACAAAGTGTTTAATCAGAGTGTTTTTATATATATATAGCACATTCATAAAAGTAATTTTCAGGGCTGAACCCTGGTGGCGTAATGGTTGTGCATGGGACTGCGGCCCACTGGGTTGGAGGTTCAAATCCAGCAGCAAGGCTGGGCCTCCTAGTCCCACCACCAGAGGGCAGTGGTGCCCAAAAAAACAAAAAAAAAGAGTAAATTTCAGTTGAACTAATTATGTGACCTCTACCATGGGGGTAATTATCTGAACACTGTAGAAAGAGATATCTGATTGACTCTCAAGCATTCTGCTGTAGAGCAGCAGGTCCTGATGTGATTTAGGCTAGCAATAAGGAATATGAATGTAACCTTCTCATAATGAAATAACACTTAAGTATATTTAGTCAACCAGAAAATTGTCAGCTGAGTGTCAGTAGAGGTTATGAATGGAAATATATACAGAAAGGGGTATTTCATCTTGACTAAAGAGCGATTTGTGCTACATATTCTAAATATTACCTAATTAAAACTATAGTGCCAAAACAATTATTTAAAAATCCATTTTTTTTTTGGTTGAGCCCTGTAGACCTAGTGGCTGAGTACAGGACTGTAGCTCACTGGCTTGGTGGTTTAAATCCAGCAGCAGCTTTCCAGGAGCAAGGCTGGGCCTCCCACTCCCACCAGAGGGCAGTGCTGTCAAATCTCCACCCCCCCCCCCAAAAAAAAATCCACTTTTTTCAAAGCAGAAGATTAAAAAATAATATAGTCATCATTCTTGTAATATGTAAGGTTCAAAACATTCAATATAAGTATATTGATAGATAATAATTGAAACAGAAAACTATGCCATTACATTTAAAAAAAATACACACCAAAAAGCATACTCATAATAAGTTTTTTATAATCTGTCATTTAAAACCAAAAAAAAGCCCAAACTCATTGAAATGGAGTCAATTTTGACTCATGACCTTGAAAGCTTTATCATTTAAAGGGGTACTGGGTAATTTAGACAACACAGAGTTGAGTAATGCTGTTAATGTTTGCCGAGTGCTCATGGTAAGCACACTTAAAGGAAATTGAATTTTAAATCAACTTTCTGAGTTTTTGTTTAAATTCAGTTTTTTAGTCTTTTAAAAACTCCAGATTGATGGATAATGATTACCATTCTCATGAGGAAACAGGTTTAGAAAGGTTACATAATTTGTCCAAGAAACAACAATGAAGCTGAGATTTTCAGTCAAATCTAGCAGTACAGAATCTTGGCTCTTTAGTCAGAATCCCACACAGGCAGGTGAGCATAGCATGTGTTATCTGTAGCACATACCTATGTATCTTATCCGGAAGCCTTTCTTGTTATTGCCATGATCTGCTGACCACTGAAGAAATACTTCATGACCATTGCTTGTGATATTAAAAGCAGATGAATAGTCTCCACTAAGAGATATAAGCACTGGACTTTGAATATTTGGTCCTTGACAAAGAAAAAAAACAAGTTAGAAATACATGAGTATTTTAATGATCATTTTCCTTCATTACTTAATATCTCTCAAAGGATATGAAATGTTAGAAGCACTGGTTAATAGCTCACTCCTGCACCCCTGCTGGAAATCTAATGCATTAACTTAAACCATTGCTCTCAATTCAACTCCCAACCCGAGTGAACCCGTAGGTTACAATGAAACTACCTTGCCTATGTTCTATGACTACCATCCTTCCAGAGGCTGACCACTAGAACCTTCTCAATGGAGTGCCTGATGAGTTTCAATTGTTTGTCTTGTGGTTCGCTGTTGAACTTATGACCATTTTGCTACCAGGGATCCTTAATTCTTATCCTAAATATTTTTTTTAAAAAATACGTTTTTGCTAAAACTATCTATAATGTTAAAAAAAACTTACCTATATAGTACAAGACAGTTATGTTTGGTTAAGCTAAGTCTGATATTGATAATTCTAAAAATATTTTAAGATCCAAAAATTTAAAAATAAATAATTTATACTGAAGGTTTCTATGTTTAATTAGAATACTTGGATTAAATTGATGAATATCCGGTAAATATAACCCACGGTTACCATCATACACCTGAAGAACATCAAATTCTTTTTCGGTCTGGAAGAATTCTATAAACATGCTGATGTTATATCCCTTTTCCACCGAAATACTCCAGGCACACATTTGAAGATTGGGGTAACTATCAGGAAAACCAGGGCTTAATATGACTCCTGTTGAATCTAGTCGTAATTCATTGGCAGGACAAAGCACTGTAAAAGAAAGACATCAAATAGTGCTAGTCTTTATGACTTCCATAAAAAACTACAGTTTAAAGACTGAGTTCTTGACATTTCCTGTGCAGCAACAATGAAATATACGATGCTTTGACGTACACCTAGAAGAGACCACTCTTTTGAAGCTTGCAGGACCAGAAGTGGCAATTTGTAGTTATCTATTTCACTTCATTACATGGAAGCTATATTACTTTTCTGAACCATAAAATAGATAAACCAAAGATAGAGATTTCATTCCATATCTTTCTTCATGTCTTTCCCCGTCTTTCCTCCTTCTTCAATGTTCTGTCCACTTGGCTCTGCCTGCTCTGCTTCTTTCCTCCCTACCATTCATATCCTCTGTCTCTGCTCCTCAAACATTCAGTTCTGTCTAGTCTGTGGAACCAAGCAAGAAATTCCCTTCCCTCAAAGTATCCATTGCAGGCAAGTCTCCTAAGCCATGAGACTTGAACACATTTCTGGATCACCAATTACCTTCCCTGCCACCCTGTCCCCTACCAAGCAAGTGATCTTCAGGCCAAAAATTATTTCAAAGTATACACTCATCTTAGATGACATGTAACAATACCTAGATACTAATACCAGGCTCCAGGAGCCCTGAGGCAGGTACGGCACCTGCATTAGACTGTTAATGCAAAGTTGGGGTTCACACTCATCAGCTTCTCCACACAAATAAAAAGGGTCTTAGTAACTTTATATGGAATGGCTATAAATTAAAATAGACTAAATTGCTGTGGTTGGGAATATGAGGGAAGCATGCACACATACACACGCACACACTCACACTCACACATACATCGGAATACCCACACAGACACACATAAATGCTATATTTTGATAAAACACCTTCATTATGACTAATGTACTTCCACTGTATAATGACTCTAATTACTAGTACTGGTAGCATCACATGTTCAGTCAATATTTAAAATGTCTTAAATTGGGATTTTGAATCAGAATGTGATCCTGATGATCAACCTTTCATTTCTCAAAATATGTCTCTTTCAGAACAGATAAAAAGGGGAATTTCATGTTGTCTTCAAAACTCTGAAGTCCCATGATGTCAGAAGAAGAGGGTGACTCTAATGTGACATAGAAATAAATGGAACAAACAGGTTGCAGCTCAATAAAATAACATCTCTATATTTTAGCATGATGGGATTGGCTAGAAAAAAATGTTCTATGAACATAACAGAGTTCTTAAACACAGCTTTCACTCGGTGGGATTACATGGCTTCTGAGACTTTAATGACTAGAAATGCATGCCCATGCCATTTCCTGATTCAATTATAATAAGTTATATTTCACCTTTGAATTGGTTTGTATTGTAACTTAATCATTACAGCACCACTTTAATAATTATAACAACGCTTTCCATTGTTTGATTTAAAGGTCCAAATAGAGTTGCTGAAAAACATGAATTACTGAAGATTTTTCAGAGTGCAAGAATGAAACCTGGGGGTGTTTAAATCTTTGTGTTGTAGGCATAAGAATAAACTAGAGAGATATGACAAATTAGATTATAAATATGTCAATAATCCAAAAGAAATGACTTTAAAACATTAAAAAGGAGATCATCCACGATCAATCAATAAAGAGTTGAAAACTAATTAAGTTACAGTGATAACGACTAAAAATATTTCACTGCCATTGTGTTGATTCCCACTCATTGTAATGAGGCTAAATCTAAGAATGTTTGTCTTAAATTTTTTTTCTATTTTTTTTTATCAGTTAATATTTTTAAATTGATAATGGCAGTGTCTCAAAATTGATTTTGAGATGGCACAGAGAGAGTAGAATATTATATAATGGGAGTTAGACAATCATAAAAGGACAAATGTTGTATGATGCCAGTATTAAAAATTAAAAACCAAGACAAATATTTTCATCCAAATGAAGCAGACTTCAATGATCATGGGACAAAGGTATGGTGGAGAGAAAAAATAGGGCAAAAGACTAGAGGGAAGGTAGGTGTTCACTTACGGGAAGAAGATAAGATTCTAAAGGAGGAAGAGAGAATTTTCAGCAGAGAATGTTAGCAAACACAGAGGTTTGATAAGTAGTTTAAGTATTGAATACAAATTGGTGAACTGAAATGCAAATATCCACCTAATTCAGAGTAAAAGATTAAAAATTCATATTAGTAATTGGATAAACAATGCCAGGCCATTCTGTGCCTAAAATGAGAACACTGGCCTTTGCTTTGCACAAAAATAAAAATGTTTCAAAAATAATGAGCTTACATATTATAAATAGAATTTTCAATCAAAGATTGATAACTGTAGTTGATGTGTGGTTATGACAGACTGAAATAAGAGAAGTCTGTAACCATCTCAGAGGAGGGAGTCCTTCAGAAGGTCCAAAAGGTTATCATCACTCCCAGGTCCTGGTCCATCCACAGTATCATGGGATTTCAGAACAAACAATTGGGACTTCTTTTCTGACAACTAAATGAAAAGTGGGGCTGAAGTGATACAAATCTTCACCCTGGTTTATATAAATGAGTAGTAGGTTTAGCTAAATGGCTTATCAAATGAATAGTAGGGACTGAAGAGACACAAGTCTTGGCAAACAATTGCGGGCTATTGATCGCAGGTCTGATTGCCCCTTGCTTTGGGTAATCCAATGGGAAAACTTGCACTGCACTCTGTGCACTGAAATTGCTAACTTCTAGACTATACCGCCAGGTAGGAGATCTGTAGGGTCCTGTCCTGATGTGAAAAGACGAGGTAATTGTAGAATTTTTGCCTTACATTATCAACAGCTTTTAAAGTAGGCAGACTACTCATGATAGAATTCTTCCTGTTGTAAAAGCCTGTTCTCGTTGAGTTTAAATCAAAATGGATGCCACAAATGTCAACACATGTAAATGCATGTATGCCTTGATCAGAATAAATAGGCAACACCCATTTATTTTATATATATGTGTGTATATACACATACACAACTATAGATACATACTATCAGGTCCCTTAAGTCAATTAAATTCAATGTCAGTGATATATGTGCTTGTATCATAAATATGTATCCTATATCTTAAATATACATTACATAATATATATCTTAACGATTACACACAGGAAACCATTTATATATTTTTTTAATTGACAAATTGATTTTACCCAAAATGTTTTACTATAATCCATAAATTATTTTTACATTGTCCAACCTATAGAAAGGCACTGGCAATCACTAAGAATAAGAGTTTGTGTTCATTGAATAACACTGTCTTTTACCCCTGTCGAATCTATTGTTGTAAAGCTAATTCAATTTAGGGTGACCTTTGAGGACAGGGGAGAATAGACACATCAGACCTGTGAAGTTGTAAATATTCACTGAGTCAGCTGGCCACACATTTCCCCATGGAAAGGCTGACTGGCTAAAGTACTCATGTTTGTTCAGCAGGTGAACCCTTTGGACACTTGCCACCAGGCATCCTCAATGCATGTTACTCATGGGTAGACATATTTGGTGAAATATGTCATCTACTTGTCAAGACAACCATAGGAACAACCAGAAGAAGTCAGCACTATATGCATCCCACTTTACATGTGAGGAACCTGAAGTTCACTCAATCCTCGATGAGTTAACTAGGTCCCATGACTTTCGACCAGTTCTGTTCTGAAATGTGTGGGACTTTGATGAGTAGGAATTCACTGAGTCCCAGAGTTTTGCTGTTGTTTATATATTTTGCCTACATGAAGTGGAAGTTGTTGGATTCCACAGAGTTGGTTCAGAGTCCTAGAGGTCCTGTACACAACTAAACAAATGCTGGACAGTGCTGTGCTAATCCTCAACTGTTCCTATCCTGGAGCCCATTGAGGCAGTCAACGGCCTTCTTTTTAAGTGCCCATCCTCTTCACCAGAGTCCTCAAACTATGGCCACAGGCCACATGCAGCCCACCGAAAACATTTATCCGGCCCGTCAGGTGTTTTTGTCAAGCTTCCTGTCCTGCTTAGTAGTAGACTTATCCTGGGTTCACAGTGAATTTGCTCAGAGTTTTGTGTGTGTGTGTGTGTGTGTGTGTGTGTGTGTGTATGTGTGTGGACATCACTGCCTCTGGTGGTCGTGGGTGCTCCCCAGTTCTGCTCCTGAGAGCTGCTGATGGATTTGGACCGCCAAGCCCTCTGGCCGCAGTCCTGCACTCAACCACTTACACCACCGGGGCTCAGCCCCCAGAGTTTTGTTTTGTTTTTTAAACTATACTCTCACCCTCCAGCGGTCTGAGGGACCATGAAATGGTCCCCTGTTTGAAAAGTTACAGGATGCCTGGTAGTCTTTACTAAGCACGATGCCCTCCTGTAGGGACTGGTCTGTCTTCAAAATATGTCCAAAGTGTGCAAGAATTCTTATCATCCTTTCCTCTGGAGCACTCTGCCCTGACTTTGCCCAATACATTTCAATTTGCCCTCTTAGCCATTCATCATACTTTCAATATTCTTCTCCAGACCCATGGTTCATATGCATCTATTCTTTTATGATCTTCCTTATTCAATGTCCAACTTCCACGTGGATCTGATACAATGGAAAATACCATGATTTGGGCCAGGTGAACAATAGTCCTCCAATATTTTTTGTTTTGGGGGCCTCACTGCCCCCTGGTGGTTGTGGGAGCCACCCAGTGCCGCTCGTGAGAGCCGCTGATGGATTTGAACCACCAAGCACGCGGGCCGCAGTCCCGCACTCAACCACTTATGCCACCAGGGCTCAGGCCAGTCCTCCAATATTTTTATAGCTGTTTCATTTACTTTGAATTTTTTCCCAGGATCCAATAAAGATTCCAAAGGCTCTAATCACATAGGCTTTATCAAACTCATATCACAATGGTCGAATTCCCTCCAAGAAATCATCTCCACTGCAGTCCCATTTCGAATGCCCTTGGAATTGAGGGGCCCATCTTGTGACAGTATCTCAAATGATGTTCTGATTCCTTTATTGGGTTTTCAGTATTTGAAAAATGCTTTGAAATTATATTACTTCTTTCTCCCAAGAAAGGAGTCAAGTGCTTGTTCATTGTCCGCTCTTAATCTGGAAGCTTCCCTGACATCTACTCACTCTGGGTGACCCTGCTGGCATTTGAAATACCAGTGACATAAGATCCAGCAACACACAGGTCACCACAGTATAACAAACGGATAGACAGGTAGTAGACATACGTGAAGGTTTAAAAAAGATCCTGGTGAGAAGATTAAGATTGGTATCCCCTTTTTAAAAAAAGTGAGAAGATCACGCAATTTCAAACAATGTATATTGTTTCTAGCAAATTTAAATTAGAAATTATTTTGCAAGCTCATGAATTAACTCAAACTCACACAAAAATGTAAAGTCAGCATTTAGTTTAAATATCTGGTCAATTAATTAATATCATAACCCTAAGTAGACTCATACTGAGGCATTATCTATTCAATTGTAGGCAAAGTGACATTATGAAACATGATGAATGTCACTTTTTATTGTCAGAGTAAACAATAAGAAATCATAAGAAAGAACAATAAAATATAGTAATCTGACTTTTTAAATAAAATACTGAATATTTGTAAGATGAAGGATTGTGAAATATCAAGTTGTTTTGATGCTTTTGTTATTTTATTTCAGCAAATGTTTATTAACATTAATTTGAGTAGAAAAAAACAGTTTATCAGGATCTTGAAGGAAGTCTTGTTACATAGCTGCTTTATGTGTATTTGTGTGTGTATTCAAGATATCTTCCCTGATACAATCCCTCAGATTGAATCCCTAAGATTCAATCTTTGCCATTAAAGTATGTAAGTATCTTAATATGAATTTTATATGACTAAAGGAGAGTTATCTATGCTTCGAGAAAATTAGTTATGTATGCTTATGAATTGACACAGTAGAAGCAGTCCATAGGATTACCAACGCTGTAACCTTTAATGGAACCAATTGTCAGGCCTTTCTTTCATGGGTTAGTTGATAGGTCAGAATCATCAACCTCTTGCTTAGTAGTCAAGCATTTAATCATTGTAGGATCAGGGGAACATAAACCCCAATTTGTTGGATTCAGTAACTACACTCATGTGCTACCCTTTCCGGGAAGAAGTTGAGGTTGATTCAGTTGCATCAAAAACTGAAGCTCTTTCCCCTGAACTCTGCTGTACTGGACGATGAGATTTTGACACTACAAGGCAACATTCAGCTGAAGTCCAGAGCACACGCACAGTTGTGGAACTTACTCTCAGAGGGAAAGTAACTAAACATGAGAAAACGTGCTACCTCCTTGATTGTATTATTTGACTCTAGTTGTTTATGTGAGTCAGCTTTTTCCCACATCAAGATCATCAAGTCCAAGTATCAGTCCACCATGACTAGTGATTATTTGGAAGTGTGCTTGAGACTGACTCTCAGCAGCGACTGTCCAGACTATGCATCCCTGGCTCATTCCATTGAGTGCAAGTGAGCAGAGGAAACTCTAGTAATCATAAAACATGTACATTGTTAATTGTGTTGTGCAATATGAACTCATGAGGTTATGCATGGTACATAAACAAACATTGTACATATAAATAGTTCTCAATGCACATATGAATAAGTGTAATAAAATAAAAATAAATATATATTTTGCAGTTTTTGTAGTTGGTAGATCATTTTGACTTGACTGTTTTAAAAGCAGGTCATGTGCTGAAAAAAGTGTGAGCACCCCTGCCTTTAGGAGTCAAACAACCCTTTCACAGGGGTCACCCTATTCATAACAGTAGCAAAATGACAATTATAAAGTAGAAGTAAAAATAATTTTATGGTTGGGGGGGCCACCATCACATAAGGAACTTATTAAAAGGTCACGGCCTTAGGAAGGTTGAGAACCACCACTCTAGAGGGTTTCTGAGATTGAAAATCTTGATGGAAGTCCACGGCCTCATCTTTCTTCCATGGATCAGCTGCCGTCAGCGGACACATGGCTATTGCACACTGCCAACAAGGTTTCTTGCTGCGCCACCCAAACAAACCAGACTCACTTCCACCGAGTCAAAGCTGGCTCGGCATCCCCAGAGGGCAGAGCACAATTGTCCCTGTGGGTTTCCAAGACTAAGTCTTTACAGGAGCAGAGCTTGATCTTTCTCACAAGGAGCTGCTGGTGGATTCCAACTGCTGACCTTGCTCATGCTTCGCAGTCTGACACATAATTCACTACCCACACCCACACCCCCAGGCCCCTATTGTAGTCTAGTGCTTCACTGTAGCCTCCAGGACTCTTAAGGCACTCTAAATATCAGGAATATAAACGATACCCTTAAGAATACCCTAATAACTGTAACCTGGTCTAAAATCAGTGATCACTCTCAAGGGAAATTCAAAACCCTAAGTCTAAAAGAATAATGGACCATGTGAACCAAAACGCCCACCAGAGGCCAGACCTAATTACTGCTCTACTTTGTATCACAATAGATGGTCCTGAATGGAGTGGAAGAGGGGAAAAAAGAGAAGAAGACCAAGAGAAATATACACATCAGTTAGTTTATTTGCCCAAACGTCCCTTTCTATTTGTTACATGGAATGTTACTGATAGAAATGCTTCTACCTTCAATAAAGATTCCATTAGGCAAAAAAAAAATCAAATCAGTTGTTAGCTCCTATTTATAAGAGGAAATAATTCCTATTTATTTATTCTGGAATAATAAAATTTTTATTCAAGGCTTATTAAAGCATTTAAGATTCTGTACAAGAAACAGATTTTTTAATTCTCTAAAATTAAAAAGATCTCTAATAAAGGAAATAATCCAAGCATACGTGAGGATGAATAACCCAATTCAATGAACTTTTATTCAAATTATTCGTACTCAGGAACTATGTGTCAGGTACTGTTCTGAGCCGTAGGGGATACACAGTCAATAAATGATTCCCAATCACCACAGCTCTCAAACATCATCGCAGACCTTGCTCTTTGTACATAGGGAATCTTGCAATCCATTTCCAACTGTCTTCCCTTTCTGTGTTTTTGCATATCCACCTACAACTTGGGCTACTCCCTAATTCTCTGATCAAAATATTCCTTTTATTTGTCATTTGAAATTCACGATTCAGGAAACAACCCTTTCATCACCTTTCCTTGGATGAAAACAGTTAAAATTGATGTGACTCCATATAGCCCATATGCTGCATTGTCACTAACGATTTGTCTATGATACCACTTACTGGTGCCTAGTCCGACACAGTAGGGGCAATTTGTGGCATGTCTTCATGTGTGTCGGGGGATTTTGATTTGCTACTATTTAGATCACCATAATTACTAAAGTTCAAAAATGCTCAATGTATTTAGTGGCTCAAAAATAAACTTCTCAAGTGGAAACGGTCCGCATTGGAATCTTTATCTAGCCTCTTTTCCATCTTCATTCCCTCCTGGTAGATGAAGTCTGATTTACATAGGTAGAACTGGCTGAAGACTAAACTAGAAAAATTTAATTTTAGAATAATCAAAGATGTTTCCAGTTAATTCTTAGAAATGATGGAATGAAAGTATGAGTTGTATGTTTTTCCATGCTGTCTAGTCAATGCTGCCTCACAACAAGCCTTTCGGACAGAGTAGAATTGTCCCCTAGTGTTTCCTTGGCTAAGCTGTTTTTGGGAATAGATCATAAAGTCTTCCTTTCATTAAGTCACTGGTGGATTGAAATCGCCTTCCTGTAGTTAGCAACCACCCTCTTTAAGCACTGAAATCCTAGGGCTCCTTAGGAATTGTAGAGAAGTCAGCTATCGGAGCGGGTAGAAGTCTTCTAGAGCATGTCTGTGGCAGTCATATGCTTATGTTAATTTTACGATTGAAATGTAGGGGTGGAGTCTAGCTTGTTAATCTGGAGATAGTCATTGAGTAGCCAATGAGGCTTCTATGTGGGCATGGCTTTCTCTGGAGACTCCTGGGAAATCTTGCAATATTTCCCTCGTGAAGATGAGAAGCTATCTCCCCCAGTTGTTGGGAGTTAGTCTCAGAGACAATTAATCACGGATAAGACAAGCTGGCAGCGTTCGAGAAGCTGGAGGAGCTGGCAGAGAGACCACACAGCTTTGCCCTGATGGAGGTAGACTTCTGAGGCTAGGGCGGCCAGATGGAGACCTCTGCCAACAATGAGTTGCTTCTGCTATTGATGGACACTGAGCCCTGGAGGCAAGGTGCCCTGCCAGCACCAGGATTCTGCACCCACTGAGCTGTGACTTCCTGAGTCGGAAGAAGACTTTATAGACTGATTTCAGGCATGCGGGTTAATTTCGGACTTATGACTTTGAACTGGACTGGGCTGGGATACTTTCTCCATGTCCCATTCCTTTTGTATATAAATCCTTTCCTTACATCAATATGCATGTCCTTGAATTTGTTCCTCTAGTCTACCCGGACTAACATAATATCCAAGGCCATAAATCTTTACAGACGTAGCCTATCACATCTTTCTCCCACTAAGCAGCTGGTGGGTTCCTTTGCAGTTGTGGACGTTATTGTTGCCCTGTGCTGTCAAATAGGCCCTGACTCCTAGTGGCCATACAGCACAGGCCGCAGCTGGCCCAGAGGGTCCTAAGCTATGATCTTCATGGGAACTGCTGTCTCCCTTCAGAGCTGCAGGGTGGTTTGAATCATCCACCGTCTTTCAGCTCGCAGTCTAGTGCTTGCCAAGATAAGCACTTTTACTTTTCTTAGCATGATTTTCAGGTAAATAATCAACATCCATAGGAATTACACTGTTCTCGATTTTGCCAGTTTCCAATAAAAAATAAAACACATATTAAAAATAAGAGCCATGGGAGCCACTACCTTGACAAGCTGGTGGCGCCCCATCCATCTGGAGGCGTTCTCCCAATCTGCAGGTCAGAATTGCATTACCCACCAGGGTGAACCCTGGCAGACATTGATAGCGAATAATGTCACCTTATTAGGAAAGATGAGAGAAAGGGAGGTTTCAAGGTCAGCAGAAAATATGCTAAAAATGAACAAGTATTTCCTTCATAGCCAAACAATGTTTTCCTTTTTAACTGCTATTTTCTTTATATGTCTGAACTATTAATATAATAATAGTAATAACAAGAATAGTGTTATTATATGGCAACATTAATGCATCTTCTTTTTATTACAATATCTTAAACTATGAGACATGATCTGCGTTACATTTCTTTTGGGGGAGGGCATCACTGCCCTCTGGTGGGTGTAGGAGGTCCAGCCTTGCTCCTGGAGAGTTGCTGCTGGATTTGAACTACCAACTCTGTGGGTCGCAGTCCCGAACACAACCATTACGCCACCGGGGCTCAGCCTCTTCCTTTTACATTTCTATCCTAGTTTTAATAGAGTTTTATTTTATATTACAATCAACCAACTTTTTCCAGGATATGGAAATGAAACATTTTTGTAAAACTCTGTAATTTATTCATAAATAATGTTCACTATTTAGAACTCTAAAGTTAGAAATGATAAAAAGATAATTTGAGAAGAACCTCAGAGTACACAATATAGTACATGTTGTTGCACCATTTTCTAATGGTGTATCATGCAAAAAAATAATTTTTCTTGACTATATTTCCTTTTTATCCTTTTACTAGTATACATTATTAAAATTATAAAACATTCCTATAATCTCTGAAGAAGAATATCCTAAAGCAATTTATACTATTTTTCACTTTGCTTCTTATTAAATAAAAACTTCTATTAATAGCATTTTTCTTTGAGAGTGACATAGTAGACGTTACCTATTTCAAATTCATCATCTTCTGTCAAAATTTCAGCATTTGGTACAGGTGGTGGCGGTTGGCACACTCTTAGCTGATAGGCTGTAAGACAAACAAACAAAAACTGTGCTATGCATTTCCAGAGCAATTAAACATGCTCAGATATTTTTAAAAACACTTTCTTTTTATTTTTAGGAATATAAAGCAATGATGGGATTTGTCAAATTATTTTATTTAAAATAATCATTTTATTTAAAATATTATAAAATTGAGAAAAATCATCATTCCTAATATGACAACCACTCTTCCCCTGGTGTCAATGAGTTATTCCACATTTCCTCCCTTCATTCAAGTTATTCTTGCTATGTATGCAATTACACCTTTTTCCCTTATCAGTGTGATTGCAAATCAAAATTATACATTTATATACAATTAATCTTCATTGGCTCAAGAGCTATCATTCTCACTGCACTTGGGATATATATATATGTATATATATATATATACACATTTTTTTCAGCTGAAAGAATAGTTTTGAAAATGAGAGCTTTTTGGATAGAGGAACAAACTGAAGCAAAAATTTGAGTAAACTATCAAGTCATTGAATTATCATCATTGTAGAAAACATCATTTGTAAGTGGTTAATTGGCTAAGAAACTTCCAGGTTACGAATGGCATGAGGACAAGACAACAGTTTTTGTTGTTGTTGTTGCTGCTATTGTTTGAAACTGTAGTGGAGTGATAATCAAGGAAAATATGTCCCAATTTCCTGCTGCAAATCATTATTAGTCTCTTCAAACATCTTCCTTCTAGTACTTTAACTTGCTTATAAGGACACTTGCTGTGCAGTGAAGTTAATTTGCAAGTAAAACTCAAAAGGTTCCCACTAGAGAACAGACAAGGCTTGCTGAGAAAGAAGCCCAGGGCTGACAATGATAACCTGGATTTTGAAGAAAAAGTTTGTTGAACATAACATTAAAAAATGATGTTGAAAATTAGTTTCCTAAGTGGATGCCTTCAAGGGGGTAAAATGATTATTATCAATATAAGTAGTAATTGTGAGAAACACTAAGGACACGAGAGAAACAATGGCATTCCTACACAGGAAACAGTCTATGAGGCTAGTTTGAGGGGAAGGTCATTTTGTCTGAACTTAATGTAGAGCAGAGATCAACTCACATTCTAAAAGAACAGCAGAGATGTCTAGCCATATATATGTGTATCATATTACTTTTGAAGGACAGAAAGAGATCTTTAACTTAAGGCTCATCATTAGCTATTTAATGAAGAAGCACAAGTTTAGCAATGAACCAATCCATGACTCCTGGCATCTAGAGTGCATTCTGGGAATGATCTCAGTAACTCAGGGATAGATTATACATCAGTGGTTCTCAACCTTCCTAATACCACGACCTATGAATGCAGCTCCTCCTGTTGTAGGGGTCCCCCATCCATACAGTTTTTTCTGTTGCTGCTTCATCACTGTTAGGAAGCGGGCAACACTTATGAGGGTCATTCGACTCCCAAAGGGATCACGCCCCACAGGGTTGAGAAATGCTAATGAAAATGATTTTGAAGGAAGAATCTGATTTCAGTGGAATGATGTTCTTTTTTGCTAAGATCGAATGAGTGAGCAAAACAAAACAAAACACAAACTTGCTGCCTTTGTGTCAATTCTGGCTAGTGGAGTCCCATGCAATACCGATGAGAACTTGTTCACAGGTTGTCCAGCATAAGCTTCAAAAGATCACTAGTCCTTTCTTGGTGGCATCGCTGGGCTATAACCACCACCATATTAGGTACAAACAAACAAACAACAAAAATTGAAACTAAAAAGTAAAACTCAAATTGCACTTCAGAATGACTGCAGCATTGCTCTCAATCACAGAACCTGACTTTTAGACAAATTCTGGTAGGAAATGAAGCTACATTTTTTTTCCCACATTACCCACATACCTGAATTGAAGTGCAAGTATGCTTTTGCTAGATCCTAATTTCCTGGGAATACTTTACCCGAATATTAGAAAATAGATGGATTTCCAGAGCAGAAATTGTCTATCTAGTAGTTCTGGAGGTCTGATGTTTAGATGAGGGAATCCTGTTCAGGGTCAGCTCTAGGGGAAACGGTGCCCTTGTCCCTTTCAATTTCTGAAACTCTGGGGCATTTCTCGGTGTCCCTTCAGTGTAGATCCTTCTTCATGTACTCTCTTCCCTCTGAGTATCTGCTTTTCCATTCTAGTCCCCCTCAAATAGGATTAGGACATTTTCTACTCACTTAAAAATGCCTGTTAAGAGGGTCTACAGACATTTTTCACAACAAGATCAAGTTAAAAAATACTGAGTTTGGAGATTCAACATCCTTTTTTGAGAGGAATAATTCAGTTCATAATATATTTTTCCCTAAATCAGTTTACAATGGCTTACAACTGTTTATTGCTCACATATTCAACATGTGCTTCTAAGGGATACTCACACATGATCTTAATTCTCCACATGCCTTCTAAGTGATGTCTGCCTTATTTTAACTGGCTATTCCCTGGTCAACTCTTAGCTATGTAAAGTTAAGACATGTATTTATACCATCTTGTAAGCCTTGAAATGGGCACTATGATGCTTAGCATTTAGTATTTTACAGTCTTTGGTTGTTCCATCCTCATTTTTCCTGTTTTAAGTATTTATATACCTTATGCAGGACAAATTTGAGCTTTTTCTTTTTTTGCATTTTCATTCAAGTTCCTGTGTCAGTCAATTTGATTATTCATTTACTAAGGATGACCTTTTTCAAGGACTACTTAAATACCAGGCATCATGATATATGCTCGGACTATAATGGTGAGCAGAAACAACTCTGCCCTTACTGGTGCTAATTTTCTACTAGACATATAATATGGTGGAGATAAATTTCTTATACAGCTCTTCTACCCAAGTCTCTGTAACTCTTCCACCAAATTATTTGGGTGGGAGAGGATTGGTCAGATTTCATTACCACCCCCTAGCTAGTGGAGGAGGGGGTCCTCTTAGAAACATAGAAGAGGAAAGCATAGAAAAGGAAAACCACAAGGACCGTGGAAGAACATGTTCAAGATCGCTGTCTGAAGTGGTGGAGGCTACTGAGACTGGACATGTCATAGACTGTGGCATGGAGACTCACAGGGACAGCACTGAGATGAGGGAGTTACTTCTCCTTATCTGCCCCAAGACTAAAATTATGAAGCAGAGTGATGGAGAGATGAATTAGCCTCCTGACTCAAGGAGACAAAAGTCAAGCGATCACATGGTTAAGAGACTAAGAGCCAGAAAGAGAGACTTAGCGTCCATGTACATGAGAAGCAGAGAACCAGAGAGAGAGTAAGCTGCTGGCTAAGAAGTGTTACATGCCCACTAGAAAACCATAACATACAACATGCCCACTAGGAAACCATAACATACAACATGGGGCTGCTAAGCATAAACAATTTCACTACAAAGTGAAATTCAAGGTTATTTTGGATCTTTTGGGAAGAAGACAAAATCAAAACTCCTCTGGAATTCAAGTCTAAACACTGAAAAAAAGCAATGTTAAAACCATCCACATGACTAAGATGGTTCTATCTCAAATAACATGGGTGACTGTAACTTCTTTAATAATTATGGGTAATCTAACCTTCAATTCGTCCACATCTACAAACTAATTTCATAGAACTGCTTCACTTTTGTGATCATGGGACCATACTCAAGCAGGACAATTAGCCATCCTCATGACCATGTAGCACAAACCCAGATTCTGTAAAGAAGCCTCTCTCCAAATAGCCAGTTACTGAGATACAGCAAGATCTCTGTCTTCCTTGGGTACAATCTCCCTAACTATACTGAGGTAATTAGTAGTTTTACCTACTATAGCATTCCTGGTTGTCTTTGGCTGGAGGAAATCTCTGGAAGACAGCTTAAGAAATAAAATATATCAGGAGAACAATGGCTATGCACATACAAGAAAATGTTAAGAGATAATAAATAATTTTGACATGAGTTTCCTATGTCAGCTTTTAATCATTTAAGCAATATTATGTGACATTATAGTTCTCTTCGGGCAATTTCACCGACTTGCTTATTTTCCTTTTAATTTTATTTCCCTCATTTTATTTTAGGTATATAGATCGATCGATGATATAGATATATTAGTGACACATTGGAGGACATCTTTGTATTATGTCCATACATGCTATACTTTCTTGTCCATCACAGAATGCAACACTTTCTGAGTTCAATGTGATATCTATTTTATCTATGAAAGAACACCAGGTCTTGAAGTTGTGTGAGGCAAAAGACTCCCACAGTTATAAGCAATGATGGTTTCTATTTGATATAATAAGTGATTTCATATCTATAGCAGTCTTTTTAAGGATAGGACTTTGTAAAGTTAAATATACTTATTCCCAAATACAGCATTCTTTTCAAAGGTTCCCAAAACTTAAAGGATGACCTAAAAGATAGCTCAGGACTTTCAAAAGTGTATATTAGAAGTAATATGAAAATCTATTTATAATCGCTTGTTCTCAAACAGATGACCTCTTGTAGTAGAAAACAAGAGATAACCTGATTATAAGATCATACCTGCCCTTCAAAACATCTGCTGAATAGCAATTGAGGTTTTCTAATACTGTAGCACCTGGGTAAAGTACAGGGTGAGTAGAGAAAGGAAGATCCTCAAGGAAATGGACTGAGAAAGAATGGCTGCAATAAGAGGCCCAAACAGACCAATAATTGGGAGGATGGCTCAGGGCTGGGCAGTTTCATTCTGTTGCATGAGGGCACTGTGAGCCAAGAACTGACCTGACAGGTTTTGACAACAATACTGCGATGACTTTGAAGGGAGGTAACCTAGATGCTGGTTGCAACTTCTATGCAAAGGTAATGCATAGCTGCTCTTGTTGCATCATAATCCCCTAAATACTCGAGTTAGCATAAATAAGACTCCAGTGAAAAGTAGCTTTTGTTGGCATAAGCACCAGCAAACAAATGAACAAACTCACTGCCATGGACTTGATGCTACTCACAGAGACTCTACAGAACAGGGCAGGACTGCCCCTGTGTTTCAGAGGACGGAACTATTTATGGGAGAAGAAAGACTTGTTTTTATCCCATGGAGTGGATGATAGTTTCTTCTTTTTTAAATTAAAAGATCATTTTATTGGGGGTTCTGACCACACTTATAGCAATCCATACATTGGTTGTATCAAGCACATGTTGCCATCATTGTTTTCTGAACATTTACTTCCTCTTGAACCCTTGGTTTCAGCTCTTCTTTTTTCCCTTCCCACCCCCACGCCATCTTCATGACCCCTTGATAAATTGTAAATCAGTGCTCTCAACCTTTCTAATGCCATCACCCTTTGATTCAGTTACTCAGGTTGTGGCAACCCCAAGCATAAAACTGTTTTTGTTGATCCTTCATAACTGTAATTTGTTACTGCTATGAATCATAATGTGGATATCTGATGTGCAGGATTGTTGCAAATTGAACATAACCACAGCTGAATATAAAAAGACTAATCAGCATCCAGATTAAGTTCCCATGGTATAGGTTTTTTTTTTGCAGTAACTGAATGTACAGTACATCATTTTACATTTACATTATAATTAATGAAGCATTGTTTTATTTTCAATACTGCTGCTTTCAACACAATAGCTACTTTTTAGCAGATTAGCTACTTTCAACACAGCAGATGCTTTATACACAGTAGCTGCCCTCTCCATGTGTGACTGGCCCACATAAATATTGTCATATACACCTGTATTTGTATGGGATGTATGTGGGGTTGAAATGATTATGTCATCAAGCCGGGTACTCATATGTGAGTGTATCTGCATGTAGGTGAACCCATCTGGAGGTGGATAGAGAAGTTGTGTCTCAGTTCCTAAGACCATCAGACTTATGGTCTTAGACAACCCCTGTGAAAGGGTAGGCCAAACACCCAAAGGGGTCGTGACCCACAGGTTGGGAACTGGTATTATAACTTATTATTATTTACCTGTCCTACACTGAAACTGTCTCCCTATTTCCAAAGCTTTTGTTGTTGGTCCTGGGGGACAGAGGGTGGTGGTTATGTGTCCAACATTTTGATTGGTTCCCCCTTCCTCCCCTCCTCTCTCTACCTTACTCCAACCCTCCTGGTATTGCTACTTCCATTCCTACTTCTGGATTCCATGTGTTGTGACCTCCTATCTCTTATCTGTGCACACGCTCCGGTCTAGCATGTAGTTAAAGGCAGTTTTGGGGTCATGACAGTGGAGGCCGAAAGAACCAGAGGGATATTGTGGTTTCATTGGGCCTGTACTGTGCCCTGGTTGACTCATCCTTTTCTGTGACCTTTCTGTGAGTGGATGGCTATCAAAAAATAAAGTGTCTGAGGTCTTCCAGGCTTGAAGTTAAAAAAGTGGCCATATAGCAGAGAAACAACAAGCCCACAGGGAAGAAGCACACCAGGCTGTGCAATCATGAGATGTCATCAGGACAGGACAACAAGCATCAGAAGACCCCAAACAAACAAACCACATTGTTGAGAACAAGAGGGTAGGACCAGAGACATAAAACCCATCTGTGCTGATAGTTTCAAACTACTTGCCTTGTAGTTCGTAGCCCAGCAAGCAACAATGCATCCCTAGGACTCCACAATAACCATAACATATATTTAAAATCATACACCAAAGGGCAACTTGAATTGTGATAAAGTTATTAAGGTACAATTGTTAGCTTGTAGGTCATGGGCATGAAAAGCATAAAGAAACTAAAAGTATTAAGAAGGTATAATTAGAAAGTACTATCTTGATTATGACTCTTGCTGAAAAGGAAAATCATTTTTGCTGAATTCAAAGGAAATTTAGTTTTACATCCCATTAAATATCATCTCTATATAATACCAGCTTAGAAAGTTCTCTGACACTTAAGAATTACTCAATACATTTTAGCTATTATTATTATTATTGCTACTCTCATTTTCATTATTTAAAGGAGGTCATTCTGAAAGCAGGAAGACCTATTTTAAATTCTAGTCAGCCCCCCTATTTATTAATTTGCAGGCTTTGTTCAGGTTATCTGATTTTTCATTTAGTTCTTTCATTATTAAAATGAAGATAATACTACTTACTTCGCATAGTTATTATAAGAATTATCAATAATACATGAAAAGCAGCTAGCAAACTGCCTAGCACATTATATGCCAGTAAGTGGTTTCTATGCCTGTTACAGTGTCAATTACACAAAGTCACTTTCTGTGAAAAAAGAAGTTAAAACTAGTTTTGTGTAACTTACTTTCACAGGGTACTAGATTTGGTAAGTTATTATTTAAGATAAGCCAAGCCAATCTTGGCTGTAAAGAAGATATCAAGAAAACTAAACTCTCACTTTAGGGAATTACAATTCCAGCAACAGAGAAAGATAAAAACATTTTTCAGATGAAGAAGAGAGGGCTCTCTCAGGTAAAATGTTTCAACATTTATGCTTGTCCTATATTTTTCATTGCACAGAACTTTCATTTTTCAAAGCTTTTTTATGAATGCCATTTTTGATCATGAAAGCCTTTATGAAGGTGATGATATATAAAAGGAGATAGATTCCATAAAGCCAGTATAGATGAGATAAAGTCAAGTTGGAAAAAAAGATTTTATTCTAAACATACTTTAAAATATATTAGTAAACAAAAATGAGTACTCTGATTATAAGAAATATTGCCCCCAAATCTGTCAGATGTATAAAGTAAGTATCCAAACTCCTGAGAAAGTCACGTAGGAGTCCCATGGTGAACAACAGCTAAATAAGAAGATTGAAAAAGTGAGTGAAGAGTAAGTCACTACATACTTTAATATATAAAACAATCACCTTCTAACAAGTGTTAAAATAGCAAATTGTGTTCGCCAAATGTTCATCACTATATGTTTTTTAATCACTACAATTACATTTTGGCATTAAACACTGTATTCCATCTTAACTACTGAAATAAACCCAATAGTATTTTTAATTGTCTTAATATTGACTTGAAAACAGGCATCTATTTTCTATGGGGAAATAGGCATATACATCCACCTATTTTTGAAAGTCTTGATAAATATACTATTAATACAGCTCAAAGAAGCTTCTATCAATTCATTTTGATGCAGTAAATATGACTAAGTCATGTAATAATTATTAATAATATTTGAAGAGTTTAAAAGAAGAATTATGATTTTGTTCTCAGAAAATATCCACTCTCGTGAAATCAGTGCAATATATAAAACACTAAGCTACATTATAATTAGGTTCTCAACTCTTGTAAATATCATCACAATTAGTTCAAATTGAGAAACAGAAGATTTAGAACTGAAGACAGGGGTACCTAAAGAATCAAAGATGAATACATGATTGAGATTCATTAGGCTGGGACTCTTGATATGATTTAAAGGTTGAAGTCCAGAGACAATGAAAGAACCAAATTTACTGGAAACAGAGTAGGCATGGTGTGTGTATGTGTGTGTGTGTGTCCATTTATGTGTGAAGATTAAGTTAATCAGTTTATAAAATGGCTATAGACTGAAAATAATGTAGACATTGTGCATTTTGGAAAAGTTGAGTTAGGCCCAAAGTTGTGCTTTATGAAAATTACCAGAAAAGGGCTAAGGAATTATATATAATATGCTTGGTTCTCTCATGAACCCTTTATACCTTGTCAAATTTGAAAGTTATTTTAAAATTTGGTATAATGTATGGTTTGTGACAAGAGTTATAAGTACCCACAGTAAAATTACTTATTACAATAATAATAAAATAAAATATATAATTTACAAAGAACAATGATAATTTATCAAGGGGCCATGATAATGGGAAGGGGAGTGGGAGTGCAAAAAGAGTTGATATCAAGGGCTCAAACAGAAGGCAACTATTTAGAAAATGATGGCAACATATATACAGATATGCTTGACAAAATTGATGCATGAGTTGTTATAAGAGCTGTGAGGGTTCCCAATAAAATGACCTTATAAATAAATAAATACATAAATAAATAATAAAATTTATGAAAAATCTCTAGGAACATTGAATCAAATATTAGGCTTCGCTGAGCTCTGAAAAATGCCTTATTTTCAAATTGAAAGTACAGCCTGCTCCAACACAATCGCTCTAGACAAAGTGGGTGCATAAGCAAATGTGGAGAACAAAGGTGATGGTGCCTGGCTATCAAGGGATATAGAGTCAGAGGTCTTAAAAGCTTGAAGATAAACAAGTAGCCATCTAGCTTAGAAGCAACAAAGCCCACATGGAAGAAGCACACCAGCCTGTGTGATCACCAGGTGTTGAGGGAGATTGGCTATCAGGCATCCAAGGAAACCAGACATCCTCTCACACAAGGCTCTAGGGGAGGAGGTGAGCCAGTCAGGGTGCAGTGTAGCAACAATGAAACATACAACCTTACTCTAGTTCTTAAATTCTTCCATCCCACTCCCCACCTCCAACTATCATGAATCCAATTCTACCTTACAATCTGGCTGGACCAGAGGAAGTACACTAGTACAGATAGGAACTGGAAACTTGGGGAATCTAATACAGACGAACCCTTCAGGACCAGTGGTGATAAGGGCGATAATGGAAGGGTGGAAGGAAGATAGGGTAGAAAGGGAGAACAGATTGCAAGGATCTACATGCAATCTCCTCCCTGGGAGATAGACAATGGAGTAGTGGGTAAAGGGAAATGTTGGATGGTGTAAAATATGACAAATATTAATTTATAAAGTAACAAGAAATCATAGGGGAGAGGGAGCAGGAAGGGAGGGGGAAAATGAGGAGCGGATACCAGGGGCTCACGTAGAAAACAAGAGTTTTGAGAATGTTGAGGGAAACAAATGTACAAAAGGGCTTTCACAATGTATGTATGTATGGATTGTGATGAGTTGCAAGAGCCCCCAATAAAATGATTTGATAAAAAAATTATAGACATAAATGTAAACATCCTTTTAGAAAATGAAAATATTAGATGACATTCAACATTTTATTACAAACAATTTAACGGGGCAGAATCTATCATATGCTAACTATAAAGGCTACATCTGTATATATGGTATACCATTTAATGATCTCAGCAATTCCATAGCATTGGAGCACTGATGGGGCAGTGGTTACTCATTAGGTTGTGATCACCATTAGGCTGCAAGATCACCATTTCAAAACCACCACCGGTTCCTTGGGAGAAAGACAGGTATTCTAGTCTTGTAAACAGCTCCAACCTCCAATGTCACTTCCATGCTAAATCATAGTTAGACCCACCCTGGGTGAGTTTCTGAGGCTGGAACTGTATAAAAGTTACAGGCTCAGAAACTCACAAGGCTAGTTCTAACGTGCTCCATAAGTCACTGTGAGACAACACTAACTTAATGGCAGTGTGTTTGTTTGTTTGGTTTTACAGCTAAGAAAAGTCAAGAGCTACAGAGTTCACTGACCAAGGTCAACTGAAAAATAAAGCTGAACAAACATTTCATCTGGCTTATGTGATTCTGGTACAATTTTTATTATACATGACTGCCATCTAGATACTAAAATAAGGTATACATTTACGAATGTGTACATGAACTCTCACTGAGTGTGTGTGTATATATATACACAACAAGCAACAAAGCTCACATGGAAGAAACACATCAGCCTGTGTGATCACCAGGTGTTGAGGGAATTTAGCTATCAGGCATCAAAAAACAAAAAAAATCATATCATTGTGAATGAGGGGGGGAGTGCAGAGTGCGAACCCAAAGCCCATATGCAGGCAACTGGACATCCTCTCACACAAGGCTCTAGGTATGTGTGTGTGTGTGTGTGTGTGTGTGTGTGTGTGTGTGTGTGTATTCTGTCACCATGCATTTTCTATCTGAAAACACAAAAATATATTTTTCTTATATTTTCTCACAGTATTGTAAAAAGCTGACTGACTCTCTCTGTAAGATTAGCACAGATTTTTAAAGTACATTGATGAATACTCCTTCCTAATTACTTATTTGAACAAGGCACAAGCATAATGAACATTTAGACATGGGTTCATGAGGAGAAAAAAGATACATAATACACCTCAGCAGCTAATTCCTGTTTGATGTTAATAATAATTGATCAGGTACTGGTTACCTCATTGTGGTCACGTATCAAACTAATAAAGCTTTCATCACAGTATGAGGTCCTATTGACCTGCAGTCTGGTGGGACAGGTGATCATTCCTCAATTTCACTGCCAGCATCCATGAGTGAGCAGCTCAACAGGGAAAGGGTAAAGAATTGTACAAGCAATACACAAAGTTGTGTACTTGTTTCTAATTGTCTATGCTGGAGTGTATAAGGACCTTTGGTGGTTGTGGATCTGTCAATGAATGCAAAACAACCACTACGGACCATTGTAATCCAGTCCATTTTGACTTACATCTTCCCCCTAGATGAGAAGAGAACTGTCGCTTGGGGTTTCTAGGGAGAGAATCTTTGCAGATGTGCTCGCATCTTTCTCCCTAGAAGGGTCTATGGGTTTGAATCACTAACCTCTCAGTCAACAGCCAGATACTACTTAAAACTATTTTACTAGGAATCCTTATTAACTATGCCTCATATGTGGACTGACAAATGTTCAGATGATGTAAACAATATTTTATGGTCAGTCCTCAGTTGATATACCCAATCCTAATGTTTATAATGATACTTCACTTACCATAGCTTTGAGTATGAAAGAGTCTGTTACTTTTATGTTAAAAAGATGAAAACCATTAACCTGTAAATTATATAGTGGATACCATTCATGTTCAATTTGAACATTTTTATTATGTTTTGCAAATTTAACTTAGTAGATTATTATTAATCCTGTGACATATTCTTGGAATTGGTCTGACAATGCTTTATGAAGAAAAATGAACTTTTTCTGAAAGTAGGGTCACAGCAGATTAAATGATACAATCACTGAAAACTAATATTTTCTAATTTGTAAAGAAATAGAATATCTTTCTGCTATGGGAAAAAAGGAAAATAACAACAGACTCAATCTTCTGAATGTCCTTTCCTAAAAGTAATACTACTTGGATCACTTTGATACAAAGTAAAATTAGACTCTTTATAAACCATTCCACAGGAATGTATACTATGATCTTACTGATCTGACATAGTTACTTAAAAATCCAAGACTCTAAAAATACAGTTTTGAAACACAATTAACATGAATGACTAATCTTATCCAAAGCATAAAGATATTTGATACTAATTTTAGAAAGAGGCATAGAAGTTTGAAGAGATTAAACATTTTACATTAAAAATTCTATGGATGTTTCAAAATTACATGCACTCAAATATGAACAGCTGGCTCTCATTTATGGGTTTCCATGTAAAAAAAATGATTATTTTCTAATGGATAATTACTGACTGATTTATTTCCTGTTTCCACTTGCTTACATTTTAATGTTCCTAAATGTTTAAACGAAGTTATCATTTGCAAATAAGTGTACTTGAAATGCTAAAGTTACAGTGATATAGAATGTCAAAATTTAATACTTTTCCATTACTGGTTAAAATATATTTAAAAGTTCCAAAACAAGGTACACAATGCTGAATAAAATGTAAAGTTGTAGATAATACCAACCATGATAGCTAAGCACAAAAAATCCACTTGTCGTGAAATCACTGTGGAATTTGATTAGAATCTGATTTGAGGTACTATACACGGACTCCAGAGCTGTATTTCCACTGAACTGACCAATCTGGGGTGAGTTTTGGTCTGGCCCATCCCTGTTGTGAGAGAGAGAGAGAGAGAAAGAATGTATATATATATATATATATACACACACACACATATATATATATAGAGAGAGAGAGAGAGAGAGATTCATACAAGTTTGATAAAAGATGTACATATGAGATGGTAAAGAGGTAGATGAATAAAGAATAAGAAGCAAATCATAGTGGTTATACACTTTATTTTTATTTAGGTTATAACATTTTAAAATGTAAAGTAAAAAAATAGACCTATTTTGGCCTATAGATAATGGACCTCTGTCAGTTTTAATCAGTTACATTGTTTCTTTTCCTGCCGCCAACATCCTGTTGCTCACCCGTACTTTAGCTTATTTAACTCCTGTGGATCCCATGGACAGAGTAGCACTGCCCATCAGGTTGCCTTTGCTGTGCCCTCTTTTGTACCAGTACAGCCCCCTAAGCACACCAGGAATCCTACAATTGTTCTGTTAACCACCTACCAATAATTAATATAGAGTTTTGGGATACATTTAGAAATAAATATCTTTCACCCAATAACATCATAATCATTAATAATGTAATATTTTATGAGAAAGTTTATGATAGAAAATGAGCAGTGGCAAAGAACAATTAGTTAAATATAGGCTCTTAGATTTTGTATACTTAGGTATGAGAATCTTTCTTATTTTTAACCTACTCCTCCATTAGATCTATTGTCGCATGCTAATTGAATGGCAAACTTTTAAGATATCCATGTTGTTTTCTTCCCCCATGGAAAACAAGCCAAAACATCTTTCTCCTGATTATCTCATTCTGCAAATCACATACACTGTCACTCTCAGTTACTCACACCAATTCAAATATCAGATGGCAATTTGTAACAGAGGATTATGATGTATTTTCATTCATACCTTGTCCCACTATTTTATACAGTTAAATCACTCAGTAAGAATGGTCCTAGCTTACCATACAGTAATGAAATCATAGATTGGTTCTGTTTGAAGAACTGTAAAATTGATGTAGATCCCATTCCCAGGAGGCACTCTGACAAGCCAAAAACAGTCTTGAAAATTTGGATATTCATCAGGATATCCCGGTGAGTAAATGGTGCCGTTCATTGCAGTAATATTCCCACCACAAAGAGCTAAGGAAAAGGCACAGATTGACATTTTTTTTAAATAACAAAACTTATGATAAACAAACACACCAGTACCCTTAAGCAGTATAAAATCCATCTATGTCTTGCATTTTCACCCTAAATGAAGTGTATAAATCGAAACTGGCAACCAGCGCACAAACTATAATCCTGTCCCAAACCTTTTGCCATCAAGCTGATAGGGACTCACAGCCATCACAGAGGGCTTTGAAGACAGCATCCTTTAAAAAAGCAGACCTGAACATCTTTATTCTGCTGGATGTGGGTGGATTGGAATCGTCAACCTTGCAGCTAACTGTCAAGGGCATAGACACTGAAGCATCGTGGCTGCTAACACAAAATAGAGTCCACTCTATTGTTTCACAAGAAGGGTGTTTCAAAGTGATTATTAACAATTACCATACTAATAAACAAAAGAAGCTTCCTTCCCCCAATAATAAAAGTATTCTTAATTTTAGGGGGGATGTCTTATTTTTATAATATGTAAGAAGTTCACACCTTTTCCTCTTTAAAGGAGCTTCCTAGAGGGCAGGCACTCAAATTGAAAGCAATACCTTAGTTGCTGCTTTATACCAGTGTGGCTATTAAACAACCACACAACTCATTTATTTATACAAGGTTCACACACAGAAAAAACCCAGAAATGTCCATTAGAAAAAGAATCCCATGAGTAAATTAGGTTAGAACCTGTGCCAACAATGACATCCATTTTTTTACCGTGACATTTTAAGAGTTTTGTTCTGTTTTGTTATTCTGGGGATGGGAGTCGTTGGTGATATGGCAAAATTCTCAATAGTATTCATTCACAAGGACAGACCCTTGCCTGACAGATTGCTGCCGTCACCCTAAATCAACTCACTTCCAGCGAGTTCATGCAGGCTCATCTGAGACTGTAACTCCTCACCAAAGTAGACATGTCAGACTCTCTCTGGATCATCTGGGGACCAGGCAGATCCCACCCCAATGAGTAACCACTACATCACTAGGGCTCCTTAATAAATCAAGGAGGGGCTTAAAATAGTAAGGATAAAGTAGTCCCAGGCCACTATGCAATTGGCATTCTCAAGGCTAGAAATAAGAACCAAAGTCTAACCAGTGTTGTACCCTTGTAAGAGAGAGAGAGAGAGAGAGAGAGAGAGAGAGAGAGAGAGAGAGAGAGAGCAGTTTTCAGCTTCATTTGGGGTTTCCTACACTCAACCATTACAGCTTCAGAAACCCAGAGGGATGCAGATCACTGTGACCCATCCTTGACTGGATGGCAGTGAGTTTTATTTTTCTCACACTAGGGAGTTTCAGCCTAAAGTCCAAGAACTACAGGTTAGTTTCAAGTAAAACCACATTCTTTCCCTGAGTGGGGCTTCAACATCAATTTCTTCTGGCTGTGCCTATGAAGGATCTTGTGCGCCTCAAAAGAGGAGAGGCAAAAGTCCCGGGTGTCTTTAATACACAGCTCCTGGGTCTTCAAGAGCTCCATAGAAATGAGTTCAAAAACGCCGTCCCAGACACATTCTTCCCTCGGGTTTTATATAAGTATTATTATGCTTTTCCACCATGGGGGATTGTTTCTACCTGTTGGGTCACCCACAGAAATCTTCTTCTCTGAGACACACATTTTCCCTTTCTGTCAACGTCAGTCTTAACAGAGTTTGTGCTTTTGGCAATTAAAATAGCAACTTTGATTCTTTAACTGAGAAATGAACAGCAACTTTAGGATACTTCTTGAGGAGGAAGGCAAAAAGAGTGCTAAAACAAAAATTCTAAAAAACAGTTGAGGGTTGAGCCCCTGTGGTGTAGTGGTTGAGTGTGGGACTGCACCTCATTGGCTTGGCGATTCAAATCTAGCAGCAGTTCTCCAGGAGCACGGCTGGACCTCCCACTCCCACCAGGGGGTGGTGATGCCCCCTCCCCCCAAGAAAAACAGTAGGGATCACCTAAAAGAAAGCTCCCAGCCAGAAACGTACCTTCACACCTTGGAAGTGGATGATTCCAATTACGACTGACCCCATGAAGACAAGTGAGAGCAGAATGTCCGATTAAAGTGTATCCAGGGAAACACTCGAATGAAATGGTTTGTCCCACAGTGAAATCATTGCCAATCACAAAACCATTTCTAAATGGACGTGGATCAGGACAGCTTTGTAACTGGTAAGCTGGGGATAAAAATAAATAAAGGAAATTAAAAGAAACACCCTTGGTTTTTCCTCTGAATTTCAGAAAACCAAGTTAAGTACTCTTTATAACTTGATGTGGTGTTGCCTATTGATTTTCAATAACAATTTAGGCTTCCCATAAATGATACCAGTGATCACTGAAGAAGAATCTTTGCTTGCTCCAAGTTTACATCTAACCTGTTGGTGGAATTCATAAAATACATTCTGTTTCTTTATCTCATTTGGGGACTCAATCTATATTTCATGTTTCAGTGAAAATGTAAACTTCTTACTAAATCTAATTTTAATTAATTTGAATATTTCTTTACATAAAATTTTATCACTTTCTGGTATAACTAGGTGTGTGTGCATTTTTGTATCTATATACATATATAGATGCACACACATACATATATTTTCTGAGATTTAAAAAATTACCTTAAAATTCAAATTTACAAAAAACAAAATAAAAATTTGTAATAGCCTTCAGAAATCCACGATATCTCTGTTAAGCTTCCCCAAAGAATGTACGAAGACATAGTGCTGGAAAAAAATTCCTGCTAATATAAAAAATTGTCATCATGTTATCAGTATTTTTGGTATAACTGCATAGTCAGGTTCTGATATTACTCTTGTTCTAAATCCTGCATGAGACAAAAATTCTTGTTGATATTATTTACCATTTTGTTCCTAGATTTTGGCTCATTCATTTACCTGTAAGTGTTTGATGCATATCATTGAATAAAATTTCAATATATGGAGTTTACATACCCTTAAATTATAAACATTCAGTACTGTATAAATACATAGCTCAAAATAATAACCTGATAACTAAATTGTAATTGCTAATAACCAGAAACTATATTTTCTAACAGTGTTAAAATTACATGTCCCCAAAAGGAATAAAACTACTATTTGTAATTAAAGAACTCACTCCAAATTTTTTACTAGAATTTTACTTCAATCTTTAAAACAAAAATAATTTAAATTAGTAAATGTATTCTTTTAATATGTTAAATTATTTTATTCAAATTCTGTCTTTTGTACTTGAATAGTTTTTTCCACCATAAAAACAAATCCTGAAGAAATGTAGTTCTATTTAAGACAACTCATCATATGTATCAATTTATCATTAGGATTTGTATTAGATGATATTATTAAATAAATCCTTCTGATTTTCATTTGTTTTTTAAAAGTAATTTCAAAACCTAAGAAATAAATTAGAGACAGATATATGATTCTTAGGTAATTTTAAAAAAGGTTTTATGCTTTTTAGTTTAATAAGGAAGTTTATAAGAGAAGAATATTAAAAATTCTGGAGAAATGTACCTATAGTAAAAGTATAAGCAAAACAAGATTTAGCCTAACAATGCTCTTGGCATAATACTATATTTGAGACCTAATTCTTGAGTAGAAGAGGAGGGTTAATGACATACTGAAATTCAGAAAGTTTTATGCTGTTAAGACAATTAAGAAATAATATTCATTTTAGAAGCTATATAGATTAACCTTGTTTTTAAGCAATGCCATTAATTCAATTGCATAATGCAATAAATGATATTGTTTTAAAAACTCAATGTAATTCACAATATTTAATACTTAATAACATAGCTTAAATCACTAATAGTAATATAATTTTTGTAAAATTAACCAAAATTATAATAATTATGTGGCATCTATTCAAATTGCAAATTCTAATTCAAGGACACACAAATCTTTTTCTTAAGGTTAGGGTTTACAGAGTCGATCAATTTTCTATTCAATAATTCATACACATGTGTCTCAGTTCATTGATTGCAATCCCACAAAGTAATATCTTTTATTCCTCTTCTTCATTGTGATTCCTGTTTTCATTCCTTCTTCGTTCCAGTCACTACTCTTCATTGTAGAAGGTAGAGTTTTTTCCTGGTCTCAGTCTGGGTGGCAGGGTCATAGTTCAGGAGATTCCACTCATCTCTAGTCAGCCATTCAGCCTGGCCTTTTTTATGATTTTTTATTTCATTCCACATTTTTCCAGGACTGTTAATTCTAGACTTCCAGTACCAACATGATTCCTTTCTTTTGTAAAGGATGATTTTGTTATCATGGCCTTAAATTACATATGCAAGGGCAGTCCAAATAATCCCTATTTTAAATCAATACAATTGGATGTTGGCAATGTATGTTTTAAACTCCCTCAAGTATTCTTTTGGGGATATTATTTTATTCAGCAAATATCTATTAAGCTTCTACTGTTCTAAACATTTAGCGTGCATCTTTAAGCAACATAAAAATCTCTGACTTCTGGCTGAGCCCCGGTGGTGTAAGTGGTTGAGTGCGAGACTGCAGCCCACGGGCTTGACGGTTCAAATCCAGCAGCTGCTCTCCAGAAACATGGCTGGGTAGTTCCCACGACCACCAGAGGGCAATTATGACCCTCCCAAAAGAATCTCTGATTTCATGGGGCTCACACCCAAAGTTCTGTATCCTCAAGATCTAAGGTCATTTGACTAAAAATTATAGTCCATAGAACTATACTGCTTATTTAAAATTATAATTTTAATGTTTAGTTCTAATGGAACTTATATATTTGACTTCTGAAATAGCACAGAAACAAGAACTGAAATAAACCGAATGGATAACACCCAATGTTATTGGGTCAATTCTAACCTATAGCTACACTGAAAAAGGTTTCCAAGATTGTCAATGTTTATGGGAGCAAGCAGAGTCATCTTTCTCTATGGAACAGATGATGGTTTTCAACTGCTGACTTTGTGGTTAACAATCTGATCTATAACCCACACTGCAGCAAGGATCCCTTGTGAGACGGGAAAGGCAACACACAAAAAGGGGAGATCAGTGCAACATCATTAAGGAAAGAGAAGGTACTCAGATGTATACAAGAGTTATAGACAACCATTCTGACATAGGACCAACAGGAGACAAAGATAGAAAACGTCCTAAACCACTACTTTTAAAATCAAACTTTTAGAGAATGAGCACCTGGGCTTGTGGTATAGGAAAACCATTTCAAAACAGTTAAGTCAATTGGCATAACACAATTTATAAAGACAAAGCGCTACATCCTATGATGAAGAGCAGTGACTGGGTTTCAGAGCTAGCAAGTAGCCCTCTTGGATGCCACTATTGGTCTATAGCCATCCTAAGGAAAGCAGAGAAAAGAAAAGAAAAAACTTAAACATTTGGCCCCAGGTCTCTCTCAAGGACCACACAAAGCACAGCCTCCACCACTCTGAGACCAAACCTGGAGGATGCTCGGCTAACACCACTGACCCACTGCAATCGGCAGCACAAACTGTCCTGGACAGAATGAAAGAAGCATGTAGGACAAAATTCAGAATCATACAAGGAAAACAAATGAACTTGTAGAAAATTCAGTGGCTGCGGGGTGGCCCTTGAGCATCTTTTAACCCTGAAGACCATCCATTCCTGGGATCACCTGCAGACAAACAATACCACAAACAATAGCACTCCACAGAACCTGATGTATTTGGCCAGAAGTAAGCTCAGAGGCAGGAAGGAGCAAGAAAGACTGAGGAATGAGAACAAGAAACCAGGGAGTAGGTGCAAAGGCAGCTGTTATATCGACAGGACTATACCAAACGCTATCCAGGACAAATGTCTATAAATTGTGCAATGAGACATTAATTTGTTCGGCAAACTGCACACAAACCACAATGAATAGATAAAACAATAATGATATGCATTGTGATACATACTTTATACACACCTTATATAAAATTCAAAACTGTTTGGTAGAAACTATCATTAACCCCATAGTACAGATGAAGAAATGAAGGCAGCACCACAGGTCACATTAGCTAAACTATGAAGAATTGCTATTTGAGCCCAGTTCTATCTGTAGAGAAGTCTGACACTGGAAAGGGACAGAAGTCTTGCTCTAGCAAAATTATAATATTATAAGATAATCAGGTTTAATGTGATAATAATTAAGTTCCATATTCTCCTATTGGAAAAAAAAAATCAAGCTGAGCCCCGGTGCCATAGTGGTTGTGCGCAGGACTCTGGCCCACTGGGATGGAGGTTCGATTCCAGCAGCGGCTCCACAGGAACAAAGGCTGGGCCTCCTACTCCCACCACCAGAGGGCAGTTATGCCCTCCCCCCCGAAAAAAAGAAAAGAAATCAAGGAATACCCTATTGTTTTATCACTATTTTATAAAATAAATTATTTTACATCTAGCCTCTGTTCTAAAAATATCATAGAAAATTAATTTTGATTCAAAACAAAACTTAGTCTCTGATATTCAGTTTGTCTCATTTAATTGTCTTGCCTTGCTTAAGTTGCTTGTGTAGTAATATAAGACTAATTCAATCCTTTTTCATGATTCAGATTTTCTTAGGTCTCAGAGAAGCATCTTTCTCCCTGCACAGTTGCCTACAAATTATGCTTACAAAAATGAAAAAAAATCTTTCTAATTAAAACCAGCTTTGTGAATGTGCCCTTCTCTTTCTAAAAACACCATGCAAACATTACATTTAGTTAAAAATTGCTAGTACATGATTAGAGGCTAAATAAGGTTTAACCTTATGTTACTCCTCTCACCTTGGTATACAATGTGAAATCCTTGTTTGTTTTGCGAATAATCACTGTGAAAATACATGCTGGTTTCATGAGTTGTGCTAAATATGGAAGGTGGTATTTGAGGACCACTCAGTCGACCAATGACAGTACTTGTTTCTGAGGATCCACTTCTTACTTCCAAGTAATCATGTATGGTTTCCGTAGAGAAATTTACAAACTGGAGATGCACTCCTAGAAAAGAAAGAACAAACATATTTTCTTTTTAAATAAAAAATACACATCCTTACCAATATGCTTGTATATATTTATATGTAAGTAAGACATAATTTTATGATGTGGGTCAAGGATTTGGTATGCACCTAATCCAGCTAGCTTTGGCCTCTAGTAGGCTATGATATAATACAGAATATTGCTCTTAAAGGCCTACTATCTGTTATAAGGGAAAATCTCTCATTTTCTTAACACAGCACTGTAGCAAAGGGGATATAGAAGAGGTTCTGCGGCCCTTCAATACTAATTATAATGGTTTCAATTTTAAGATAAAGCAATATCCAATAATCTATATTATAAAAAGGGTCAATTTGAAGTCAAGAGATTTTTGTATCTATCATATATATGAGGGGGTACTCCACAAAAAAACCAATTTTTTTCTAAGCTCCTTACTTAAATTTCTATACAAGACAACCATGTCACCTTCAAAGAACTGTCCATTACATTTAATACTTTTGTCAAATCTGCAATTCCAATCTTGGAAACATTTTTCAAACTCATCTGTTTGGCTGGCTGAAAGAACCTCATTCCTTTTTTCCTTCACCTTCTACGTCATCAAATCACTACTGTCCCTTTGCATTCATAGAGACAAAAACAAGTTGCACAGAAGAAGGCCAATTGAGTCAGGTGAATGGGCAAGAGAGGCTTGCTACTTAATGCCCCAAACTGGCACATTGAGATGACTGAGTGAGCAGGTGCATATTGTCATGGTGACAAAAACAGTCCTTTGTCAGGCACATATCAGGCCTTTTTAATCACATACTGTTATGCTATATTACATAGAAAGCTTGCTTATCATGATGGGACAAACTCCTAAATTGCCAAACATCCACATTTTCATTCCTTCAGAAAGTTGGTGAATTTCCAGAAAAAGGTTTGTCATCAATCGACATATCATCTATCTCCAAATGAATAAAACCACTCATACACTTGAGTTTTACCCTTGTAAATTGTGTTCAACATCATAACAGTTTCAGTGGTGGCATCCCCCCCACTCATCCCCTTCCAATCAAGAAACAACATTAAACAGCCACCCTTAAATTGGTTCTCTTAAATCGGCCCTCACTAATACAAGATTCAAGAGAAACTGCTTTAACAACAACAACAACAACAACAACAACAACAACAAATCTCTATGAAGAGAGAATCTTTCCAGGTGACTCCACTGGATGCACTTGAGTTGCTAGATGCTTGCCTAACAGGACAAATGTATGCAACAAAGCTCCACTCTGACCATAGAAATTCTGTTTTTTGGGATACCCCTCATAGGTAATGTTTCTATGAATACATTAAAAGGCATCTACAGAATAACTATTATACTATAAGATATAATTAAGAGGTAATTCATTTACAAGTGCACACTTTTAGTATTTTGCTTGTCTGAAGGAAAAGTTATAAATATTATGTTGTTTTTGCTATGTATAATAAAGTGTACTGAAACTTAAAGAGATGTCATATGACAGGGAAAAAATTGCCCTACAGGGTATTTTAGGCTATGATTTGAATGGGGAGATTACTAGATCTTTCTCCTGCAGACCCTCTTGGTTAACCTTTTATGTAATAGTCAAGCACTTAACCCTTATGCTACCAGGTCTCCTGACACATATAAAAGTATAAATAAAGTCTAATGCCTGTTGTTATACGTTAACATATTAAACATTATATGTTCATATTACTCTATAGTTTCAATAACCTTAAAGACAAGTTATCAGATATATTATAGTGATGTAGCTATTTTTGGGACAAAAAACAAATGCTAAAGTATGTTGATGAATTTAATTTGTATTCAATTTTAATTAATTTGACATCGTTTAATATCAGTTTCCAAATTCTTTATAATTAAATCAGACTTTTCTTGACTAGGAACTGTTTTTTTTTTTTTGTTTTTTTTTTTAGGCATCACTGCCCTGGTGGTGGGTGTAGGAGGCTCAGCCTTTGCTCCTGTGAGCAGGAATTGAACCTCCATCCCAGTGGGCCGCAGTCCCGTGCACAACCACTACGCCACCGGGGAACTAGGAACTGTTTTAAGTCTGACAGATTTCATTGAAATATTTCCCATTATTACTACTTACCTTTTGCTAAAATATATATTAGACCCAGTGTATTTGTACAAGCAATTAGTCATTTTTTTAAATGTCTCAAAAGCTAAAATAGCATTCTCTCATAAGATCATTAAATAAAATTTTAACAAGACAGTTTTAACGAACCATTCCAAGCAGAAGGAAAAATCCCTAATGTTGCAGTAGTAACAAATAGGGTCACTACCTGCAAGATGGCCTCTTTAAAACCACGAGTAGCTCTTAGCTTTGGTAAAGAGTTAAAAGTCTCAGAAACCTACTGCGATTGCTATGAGTCATAATGCCTTCACAAAAGCAAGTGAGCCAAAAATAATTAACTTAGAGAATTATAATATCAAGAAATATCAAATTCTTTTATGGTTTAGATTTAATGGAAACACTTCTGCCTCCCAGGAAGTGTGGAAGGTGGGACTCTCAGGGTTGTATTTAAAAGAAACTCCCCATGCTAATCTGAATTATTTCATACTCCCCAGAAGTAATTATGTATAGCTCTAGGTTAATGCCTACTCACACATTTTCAGGTACCAGAGTGTCTTCTGTCACTACCTCTACTGAACTTTTCAAATTGGGTTATTCTTTCTGAAATAATTCTGGCTATGGAATCTGAATTAATTGCAAATGAATGCCTTCAAAAGGATTCCAGGGAGACAATCAACATCTACCCTGAATCAAGACCGGCTTTGGACTTTGGTATGTCTATGATTTCTGGATGTTTGGAACTGAAAGTGGTTCCTGACCGCTTATAGAATCTGGATCAAAAGTAATTTTAGTGACAATTCTCTAAGCAGCACTTTTACTTCCCAAGAGATTGCAAAAATTAAACACAAAATCTCATCAAAGACACACCTCTGACAGCAGAAAATGAGAACAATCCAACCAATAAGTCAGCGAAGAAGACTGCTTCCCAAATCATTCAAAATCGCGAAGGCCAATCAATCTCTTTGACATCCTGATGAAGAAATGGTGATGGCCGTGGTTCCAGTTATGGCTCAAAGTTATGTGCCTAATCTTGACTTTCATCAGATCTGAACATCTTTTTAAATACTAACAGCTAACTTCAAAAAGCAAAGTGAATGTTTGGACAAATTCTAGCCATTATCACATTCCAACCATCAACCTTTAGCTGGAACCTGATAATAAAATTATCCTAGCTAAAAATTTTAATGTCCCCATGATTTTCATTTTATATAAACATTCACATCTAGGAAAGGAAGAAATCATTAACATTGTAGAAGAGACTGGTGCAGCATTGTGTGTTTGTGTGTATATGGAACACACATGCACACGTACATCTGTGTGTTTTGTTATAACTTGCTCCTATCATAATATCTTAGCCCCTAAAATTCAGACTATTTTAACTTTGATCATAACAAAGATTCTTCTTATTGGCATTCTAATCTACTTAATAGGGTTCATATAAAACCCTTTCAAACTTTTGTTTTAAGTTTTTGCATATGAATTTGGAGTGGGTGGTGGAAGGATTGTTCCCAGAAGTACCCTCTGGAATTTAGATAGGCCTTGTGTAAAGCCTGTCATTGCCAAATCTCTTCCAATTCCTAGAATTAAGTCATTACATACTTACATAAGAAGTCCATCTAAAAATAGATAAAACTACAGACATTTGAAAATAGGTGTTGAGGATGTATTTTTGAAACTGCTACTGAAAAAGTAGAGAGCTCTGGAGTGGTGTAGGGAATTACATGCATCAGGCTCTTAAGTGCAAAGTACATAGTTCCAAGTGATCAAGTACTTTCTCCAACTCTGTTTAAGGAGGAGTAGGCTTGCTGAGCCCATAAAGATTTACAGCCCCAGATATTCACAGGAGCACTGCTATAGGGCTGATAAAGTTGAAATGCACTGCATAGGAAAGGTTTTTGGGTTGGTTGATTGGTTGACTGGTTGGTTGGTTGGTAGGTAGGTAGGTAGGTTGGTTGGCTGGTAGGTAGATAATAAGTTGGTTGGTTATTTACTTGTTTGGTTGGAATGATGCAGTACTTCCCACAGCTCTATTTGTTTTTGGTTTAATTTAGACAAACTTTATGATGTCCAACCTGGAAAATATCCCTTTATTTGAATTATAAATTGATTTGCTTCAACTAATAGCTTCTAATATTTATAAATATGTATTATAATGACATCTAGATTTTCAAACATTGGAGATATTCCTTGTCATCAGCCCACTGGTACATTGGTGATCAAACACTCCTTGGAAAGCAGCCCCTGTTTGAGATCTCCCTTTTTGCAGTGTCTGGACATCTTTTTAAATACTGGAATAGTCACAAAAGTCATATTTGAAAACTTTTCCATTTTCCTTTCTCTTAAAAAAATTATTGAGAACAATTATTAAGTTTTAAATTGGAAAAGGATAAGCCAAGTAAGTAGTCATTTTAACTAGAAGAGGAAGACAATTATCACAAGATCATAACAACTTCCAAGTTTCCAAGTTAAAAGATACATAGTATTTAAAAGGGCAGGAGGGAGTCAAAAAAGATTGTCCCATAATTATGACGAATGGCAGATCAATGTACATAGTGGAAGGTGGGACTCTCAGGGCTGGATTGAGATCATGATTGGTACATATGCACTATAAAGGACAAAAGAATTCACAGTACTAGTTAAGGGACTTCTGCAAGGTGGCTGGGTATGACTCATGACCATGCAAACTCTGTTATGGCGCTCACCACCATGAAAGGGGCTAATGGAGGTTGCCTTTCCCGAACTTGGCCAGGGAAGTAGAAGTAGTCCAGTTTCCAATGCAGTATATCTGAGGACATGTCTATTCATATTCTTGACCTATAATCATAGGAAACTCAACAGAGGTTTAATCCACATTGCTTTCTGCAAATATATTTTGGACTTTCACTATGATCCATAGACTTCTGTAAACCGGTTGCTCAGAGTTCAAGCTTTAATACGATACCTGACTCTGATCATAAATATAAGTATTAAAATGTTTAAGTTACACAGGCAGGTGTGCTAATTCTTGGCATCTCACATGGAAGGCTTTGTCCTCTAAGACAAGCCTTTAAATCCCCAGATACTCTTCTGTCTGAGACCCTGACATTGATTTCTTTCATAGTTCTCTCTGGAGCTCCAATCTTCAGAGCTTATTCCATGAGGGCAAATACCAAACGTGATCACATTATATAAAAAAAATGCCAGTGAGAAAGGGAATATATACATATATAGGAAAGTTTATTAGACTAAATACATGTAACATTCACATGAATAGATTAAAAATTTTATTTGGATACTAGGTTTAGACACAAGGCAAAACCTTTGGGAACTCTGATTCACAACACTCTATCTCTAGATCTAAGCTATGTGACAAAATCAAAGAAAATTTGAAAATATCAAATCAATTTTGGTTTTAAATTGGCAATTATTCAAACCAAACTCTATCCCATCAAGTTGATTGTGACTCCTGCTAATCCAATAAGGGTGGAACTGTGAGTGTCTGAGACAATAACTCTTGAGTGACGTAGAAAGTCTCCCCTTTCTCCCCTGAAGTGGCTAGTGATTTTTTTTGGCATCTCTGCCCTCAGGTGGTGGCAGTAGGACGTCCAGCCTGTGCTCTGTGAAGCTGGAATCGAACCTGCATCCCAGTGGGCCGCAGTCCCGCGCACAACCACTACGCCACTGGGGCTCAGCCTGTGGCTATTGATTTTGAACCGCTGACCTTGCAGTTAGCAGCCAATGCATAAGGACTTTTCTTTGTCAGGTTGTATAGTGTAATGTGCATTTACTTATTCAAGCAGTAGCTAAATCTAGTAACCCATAAATGCCGAACAGACAAGAACTTTCTCCCAGATATAACAGGGACAGAAAACTCCCTTAGAGATGATACCTTGAATTTGGATTCATCCCATCCTAAACAAGATAGAATACATTTCTGTGTGCTGGAAGCATCTATTGGTGATATTTCTTTAGGCATGACATTTGATAGGTCAAACCACTGGTGAGAACATTCTTGCATATTATTTGGTGTACTAACTTGTTAGAATTTCTGCATTAAGAAGTGTACCTTAAGCATTCTCTTAGCTCACATGTTGCACTAGAGTCTGACATGAAAATGCCTTTTCAAAATTAGCTCAATCTCAGACTAATTTCAGCATTCTGATTGGACTGAGGGATTTATAAACAGACAAATGAGCCAAAATGCCACCTTTACATGAGCCAGGTGTGACAGATGGCTTCCCAAGCTCATCTCAGGGTATAGAACAGTTTAGCGCAGTTTGTAAAATACAGGTGTTCTTGTATTTGCGGGATTAGTGAATCACTCCAACATGGACAATTTTCTAGATACTCTGAAATTTTAATTAGTAAGGCAGTAGGATTATCAAACTGCTTTAAAGAAATAACGCACTTATCCTTAGTGTTCATCTATTTATAATAACTATTAAAGGGTATGTGTATGTATACATATTAGGATATGGAGAATCAGATTTTTTATGTGGCATCACTGCCCTGGTGGGAGTAGGGAGCCCAGCCTTGCTCCTGGAGAGGGCTGTTCGATTTGAACCATCAGCCCTGTGGGCTGCAGTCCCACACACAACCACTATGCCACCAGGGCTCAGCTCAGAGAATCAGATTTTAACACCAAAACCACCCAAACCCAAGCAATGAAATCTATTTGGATATTACTCTACCTAAATGAATGGAGCATGATGCATGAATGAATATATCCTGGGCTATTCTGGATCCCTGTTGGGAGTTATTCCTTTGTTTGTTTGTTTGTTTGTTTGTTTGTTTGTTTGTTTGTTTGTTTTGGGGGCATCACTGCCTCTAGTAGTCATGGGAGTTATCCAGCGCTGCTCCTGAGAGCCACCGCTGGATTTGAATTGCGAAGCCTGTGGGCCACAGTCCTGCTCTCAACCACTTATGCCACTAGGGCTCAGCCCGGGAGTTATTCCTATAATGAAAATCTACATATGAATGAAAACCTGTAACACTTAGTAAAAGATATAAAATGCTTAAGAAGACAACCCTGCAAAGCAATAATTCTTTAATAGCAAACTCAGAATGCAGTACGCCTTTCTCAGTTTCCTTATCCCAAACTATGGAGGTGTTAACTTTGAAAAATCAGTCCACAATCTATCAAGCTACCTTGGCCCAAATGGCTAATGGCAGATAGAACTCTTTTGAACCTCCAACAATCTCCTTGCTTATTTTTAAATAGTCACACATTTACTTTACACCATTATTCATGAGAAACACAAAGAACTAGTAAAAGTTACTAGTTACTAGCCACACCTATGTATGGTCCACTTACTTCAAATTGCTGTCAATGGATATAGAATTCAATCAGAACTTCAAAGGTAAGATTCCTCGTTACAACCAGAATGATCCTGACTGGGAAGTCCCCAGGCACCCTTTTCCAGTGGCTCGCTGTCCCGGGGCCTCATGCATTGTATTGGGGCTGTTGAATGCCTTTCATTTTGGGCTCTCCATTGCTCAATGTATCACTTTTTGCCTGTTATTTCTTTCTTATTTCCATGAGTTGACCTCTTTCTTGGCATGACATGTACTTATCTTTAAATTCATTGTTCATGAACCACTTCCTGTTTTATGTTCTCTGTACTTTCTAGATTCGGTTAAATGACCCCACTATATCTAATCCCATGCTGTTTTATTATATTACATTATAATAGCATATTTAGTTATCTACCTCTTCATCTTAATGATCAGCTCTCTGGGGAAAGGTACTAAAGTCTCTTTTATGATCCATTATGTTCCCAACACCAAGCCGACTGCCAAGAAAACAATGTGTGCTTCGTAATGATTTGTCCAAACTATGAGCTACTGGTTAATTGAAGATGAAACATTTAAAGATGCTTATATTCTACGGTTGTAAATGATTTTGATGTAATGAAGCACCTTAAGTCAGTGCTTGATATAGTGAGACAGGATAGACGTTATCTGCAATAATACCACCATGTTTTTATTTCTAATAGTGTCTACTTATCTTCATCTCCTATGATGTAATAACTACATATCCTTAACACATTAACTTCTATTTCTATATTTATAGACTCATGTGATCAGAAAGAGGCATCCTTAATTAAAAATACAGTAAGCTTTAAAAGATTGATACTCGGGATGCAGTACATACATGTTTATTCCAAATAAAATGTTTTAACATGTCTCTGTGATCAGTGGGTGAATACAGACACTTTCTCTTAAACGTATACTTGATTTAATCTTGTAAGGAAGCCTTTGAAACATGAATACGCTTTGTGCCATGGAGAAAAACCATTTAAACAGTGGAGTAATATCAAGTTGAAAACAAATTTAAAGTCAAATGGACATTTTCATAAACCACTGAAACTTTGCAATGTTGATAGGTATGCTGCCCTACAAAAAACACCAATTTGTAGATGCATTAACTGTCTAAGGAAGACTAAGAAGACCTTGGCAATGAAATCATGGGAAAGAGGTCAGCTGATAAGGTTCAAGCAATTGTCCACTTGTATTCCGAAATTAAACTTTGATAGAGGTGATTAAAGGACGGGGGGATTACAGGATATTATTATGAGGAAAATTTTAATGACATGTTTTTGTTTTTTTTTTTTATAAAACACCAAGTCATCTGTTTCCCCACATTCAAAGAACATTCAAAAGAACATGGTTTTTGTTCCTTGAAGATGTAACAACAGTTATTTTGGCATGTTGTAAAAAGAAGACTGCAGAATTCTTCTCACTGTATAGGCACCCAAAAAGCAATCCCAAAATGATTCCCTGAGAAAAGATTAGAGCAGAGGAAACAGACCTTCCCCATGGGGTAAGCCTTGGTGGAGGGCATGAAACAATTAAAATTCACATGTTGTTGCACAAAGGTGTCAATGTTGTTATAGCAATACATTTTAAATGTCTCTGAGATATGCATGCATGTCTGTGTTGTTCTACTAAAACACCGAGATTTGTATCACAAAGTTAAGATGGCATTAAAAATAAGTAGGTACTGAATCTTAGCATGAACATTCTACTTTTCAAATAAACATCTTCTATAGAGAAAATAAATAAATCAAAGATTACCAGGAATTTGATCCACACAATATTTGGTTAGAGCAGTTAAGAAATAAGTTACAAAAAACAGTTCATATATAATTATGCTGGAGTTACCATTGCTATCCATATGTAACAAAGTCTATATCTATACATACCATGTGAAAAATATTACAAAACTTTGATAAATATCATTAAAATATTCAATAATCTATCTAATATTCTGATAACCCATGTGAAAATGTATTGTATTAAGAAGTAATGTAACTTGTATATCCTAGTTTATATAATTGTTTATACTCACAAGCCAATCAGTAATCTGTAAATATTTTCTAAGCTCTGATTAGACACTGATATTATTTTAATGGATGCATTCATAGATATGAAATCTCTTTCACTTGTTTTGAATATACATACCAAAACCAATGGGCAGCTTTATTGTCCATGTACAGTCTAAACTGCTAGGGTAATTTCCTGGAAATCCGGGACTGAGGATCACACCACTGAAATCTGACATAGCTCCACCACATTGAGCTGCAAAATAATGAAAGTCTAATATATACCAGAATAGTGGAAACAAGTTAATGGAACAAAAACAACACAAGTAAACAAACAAAAGCTGAAGCCATCTCCATTTGAATCATATTTCAAAGTTAAACTTTTGGATGTTAATTTTACCATTGCCAACTCTTAATCACTAGTATTCAAAGAAACTGATTTGGCAATTAATTTTCTAAAATAATATTAAAAACTCAACATATTCTTTACCACAATAAGAAATGTGCAAGTTCAATGAATTCTTGAATATCAAGTAGTAGCTCATATGCAGTGAATAAAATTGAACAAGGAAGACATGTCTTGTTTCACAATGGGAAGTGCATTGCTCTTCCCTCCGGATGTCTAGTAATGTTTTGATTCAATCTAAAGATCATATAGTTTAGAATAACATCACACCAACAATATCAACTCTGATTATATTCCATATGCAAGACAAAACATTCCTCTCTGTTCTTCTTGCTTTTTTAATGCTACCTAAATATTATAAGATACATTCTGGTATCTATTGTAATATCTAAAGTCCCATGACTTGTCTTTATCTATACAAGGATTGCTGTATTGTGTGCTCTTCTGTAAATCCTAATGACCATTCAGGACAGGGAAGACCTGCTCCTGAAAGCTCTACAGGAGCAGATGGTCAAGTCTTCTCTTGTGCAAAACAATTGATAGGTTCAGTCAATCAAACTTTTGTTAGTGGCTGAGTGCTTGATGATCATACCGCCAGAACTCCTGACAATGGGATCAGGGAAGTCTAAAACAAGTAAATGACGCTCTAGAGTTTGAAAATCTAGGTGTATCCTTGTGAAAGGTTGGAAATATTTCTTATAATGGTCTATAGTTTTTAATCTAAACCAACATTTTAGAAAAGAATTACCTATTCCAATTTTATGTCTACATGGTTCGCTAAAACCATTTGAGATGTTTTAAACAGTAATTGTACTTTGGAAGTTAAATTTCTCTTCACGTATCTGTCTTGAGATTTCATCATAGAAGGGTTGTATATAGATATCTGCCAGTTGCTGGTTGCAAATCAAATTTTATGAGATTGGATCAATTTTAAAAGTTATTTATAGATAATACTTATTTGTAACATCACTCATCTATTCTTTTACTAAGAAGAATAAGACCTAGACTCTCAAATTTCATATTAATATTTTTATATTCATATATATTATGCAATTTAAGTTGAGGTTTTATCAATGCTCTGCATAATATTGGATAACCAGCCTGACAAGTACTTTTTCTACATGAATAATTAATTATACATAAGTACAGATCTTATTAGTGACTTTCTGTATATCTACATCTTGAAGTCAAAAGTTTTTCTTTCAAACTTGTATTTAATATTGCGCTGAATATCTACCATTCTTAGATCCTTCTGAACTACTATTTCATCTACCTTTAATCAAAGCAGTTTTCAAAATATATGAGCTAGCAGTATTTTACCATTATTTCCAAATATTTAATTCTTCAGATATATATTGTCACACAATCAGACGGTCAATGGTAGAGGAATTGTTTAGCTAAAAACTATTGTAACCGTTTCAATCAAGGCAGCATGCATTCATGGTTTGCCTTTAGCTTGCTTTGCTATATTCTAAGATTTGCATAAAAGAACATGGAATTCTCTTGGTTTCTTTTCTTTCACAGTTCTATGTCCTGGGGTTATTCACGTCCCTCTGGTCTGCCACATTCCACTTTTTTTTTTAAGTTATTTTCTGAAAATCCTGCTCTCCCCTTTTACTGCCATTTTGGAGTGAAATCCAAAAATTCAAAGATAAAAATTCAAATGCAACAATCAAAAGAATGAACAGAATATACAGGGAATAATGTAGGAAAATATAAAAAACAATGAACAATATGTGAAGAAATGCAAAAAAAAATGTAGCTGCCTTTTCCTCTGAAACCACATTTATTGTCCCAGCAACTCTGGATTTTCTGTTATCTGTCTTAACTATTTATTTCATGTTTATAAACAATGCTCATAGAAGGAGAATCTTTACCGCATTGCCTTCTTTTCCATAGAAATGACAACACACTGTAGACCTCTGATATATATATATTTCTTATGTATATATCTCTAATATATATATACATAAAATAACATTTTCCATCATGTTGTGTGTCTAGTATATAAAATCCCACATGAGTTTCTTTTCCTTTCACCAAATATCTCGCAGATACTTTGCTTATTCAGGTCTTGTGGCTATAACCATTTTACTTGATTATGAGATTTTTAAAAAAACCTCAGAGTGTTCTGCCTCCAGTTTTTTTTTCTGTATCACTAAGATGTCACTTCAAGTACTTTAAGTTGATACCAAATATATTGCTATAATATTCTACCACACAATATATATTTTACAATTTTATACCAAATGATGCTTAATTTTTCTAGATCATATCACACTACCTATTTAACTATTAAATTATTTCAATAATTTATTTAATTTCCTATATAATAATAGTCACTAAAATCTCATTTCCACTTGTAATCATGTCCATTAAAACAGAAAGTATATTCACAAATGCATATTTTATCTATTTAGTAATGTGGACTTTTAAAGAGTATTAATTGGTTGCAGTAATGTAATAAGATGAGAGTTATCATATAATTCAGGTGATATTTAAATTAGTAGAACCTTGTGAAAGAAATTTATGCTATTTACCAAGTATTTTTTCCCTAAAGACTTTAGTCAAGACAAGGGGCTCTAATGGCACTGTCGGGTTTGGATAGTCACTTGGCTATTAACTGTAAGGTAGACGGTTCAAACCTACCAGCCATACTTGAGGAGAAAGATGAGGCTATCTGCTCCCAGCACAATTTATAAAGCCTTGGAAGGATTATATGAGGACACTATGAGTCAAAAGCAATTCAATGGCAAAGGGTAGGTTTTAATCAAGACAAGCTAACACTCGAGAAATTTCTTCATGTAGATGTGAAAGTGATCACTAAAACATATTTATCATTTATTTTTCTCTTATTTCTACCACTTATGTATTGTGATTCAATTGTAACCTGTAAATTAATTACTTATTTTCTAATCTCTAAGTATGTCTATCAAGTAATATAAAAAACATTCCCAAAATGAGAAAAGCCAGTATTTTTTTCTCAGATTATGAAACTTTAACATAGAAAAGTTAAACAATATAATTTAAAAAGAAAGATGTGAACAACTGTTTCAATATATTATGGTTATTCTGGCAATAGTTAAATTTTATATCTGAGCAAAATTACATACAAGTTAGATCCTTAACTCTAAGTTATATCATTCACATTTTATGAAAAGTGAAGCATTTGACGTTTTAAACTTACCTAAACAAATTGGAATAGGATAATTCCACCTTCTTACTGGGCCTGGCATACATGTAATATGAGAATGACCCTATATAAACAAAATAGTATACTTAAGTAAATACCGATAGAAAGTATAACCTAAACATAATGTAAAAACCAAACCATGCTCACGGTCCCCCAGTCAATGCTGACTCAAAGCGACCCAGTGGGCTGCCCAAACTGTACCGTTCTACTGCTCCTGAGTAGAAAGACCCGGCTTTCTCCCAGGGAGTTCCTGGTGGTCTTTGAACTGACCACCAAGTACATTGCAGGTCAACTCATGACCACTAAATCACCAGAGTTTCTAAACATTGTATAGTGAATGCTTAACAGGAAAGCAATTTTAAGACTTTTGATTCATATATTTTTCTTAGTTTTGCCGGAAATTTTAGTATGGCTTAGAATAGGAAAGGTATATGTATAACTGTGCTAAGAGTAAGAAAAACAAAAAGATAGCAAAATGAGGACTCCATACGCATTAAAATTATGGTTTTAACATTCATCCATTTAAAGATGTTCTATTAATATCCACAATTATGATCTATGAGTAGTGGTTTCAAACATAGTGCTTTACAATATGCTGCAGTAAGCACCAAGGTGAAAGAGTTCTAAAATAGTTTTAAATTATTTCAAAAAAATTAAGAATATAAATTAAAGTATATTAAATTTTAAATTGCAATATGAAATCCTAAAAGAATTGATTATAGTTTTGAGACTAATAATTTGTGATACAACTCTAAAAACTATAAATTATTAATTTTTAATTTTTCCCTTTCTCTAAAGAATTTACTTAAATAAATGTGATATAATGCCTTCATTGTTTTTTTAAATTTCTTAATGGACTTATTCCTCAGGGAGATATTTTATGATGCCATAAATTTGAGAACATCCAAAATGTCTCCAAAGTGAGATCAATATAAATACTTAAAAGCAACACTGTGTATTACAAAATTTATGCTTTAGAAAAATATATTTGTAGGTTGTTTTCACTAATTTGGGAATTTATTATCATGGAAGTTTATTATAAACTGCTTTTCTTAAAGGCAGAAGTTTCAGCATTTTAATAATTATGCTGTATGAATAGTGAGAAAAGTATTCTAAAGTTTAATTTTGACTTTAACATCTCTATTTTATGAGCTAGCATTACTTCCAAACATGACCAATTTCATCAATTTTAGCAATTTCTCTTAGGCATGTAACTTATTGGTGTCTGAACATACTTTATTCAAGATTACACTATGTAACCTTGGTTCTATACAATAGCGAAGCAAGATCAAGAGGAGATTTTTAAAAAATATTCTAAAGAGACTTACCTGAAGTGAATATCCTTGATCACACTGAAAGGATACCACATCACCAACCATGTATCTGTCTCCAACTTTTATCCCACTGCTAGGAGTTTGTGGTTCAGGACAGGAATCTAAACCAATTGCTAAAAATATTCATTAATAATGAGTATATTTCACATTTTGAATGTATAGATAACATATAGTAAGCTGCTACAATCGAGTACTAATGCCATAATAAGCTATATTTTATATTGAAAATATTATGTCAACAATGTGTAACTAAAGCGATTATGACCAACATGTACTAAAACTGTACCATAAGCTATTTTCTTTGAAGTTTTACAGTATGTTTGAATATCACTATAGATACAATTACATTATTGTTTTAATTCCTATATTCTTGTGCTTTACATTACAACAAAATATTCCAAATGTAACTCATTTAAAGGAGAACAAACACTATTGTGAGAATGAAATTATATTTTTAAATGTTAGTTTAGTAACTACGTAATTTTTATTTGGTCCAATTTATTGAGTCATTCTTCCATTGTGCAAAATTGTGCTCTTTAACCCATTAGCTATATTCTACTGTGTTATTTGTGTGTGTTAATTAGTATATGTACTTTTAAAGAAATATAATTATAATTAAGATTTGTTCTCTAGAGAACAGAATATATAATCAGAAAGGATAAAAATATTTTTCATCTAAAGAGTCTCATTTAATATGCACTTGAATTCATTTATTCCTCAGAAATCTTCCAATTGCTTTTACATTAAGAAACTATTTTCTCTTTAGAAAAGAACATAAATATACTAAATGCAAAAGCTGTTTCTAAAGTGACTTATAGGCTTACCAAATAATCTGATTGTTTGCCAGACATGTTTTCAAACCTGTGACTATATTACGATTAATAGGTTTCTATTAGGCTTCTGGCAAGATGACAGACTAGGCAAACATTCTACACAGACCTTCTACAACAAAGACAGGAGAGGCCAAATGAAAGACAGAGGTGAGAATCCTGAAACCCTGAGCTTTCAGAAGAAGGAAGAAAGAATTTGAACAGAGACTAGAATAATCAGCTGAGCAAAACACAGACAGTCAGTAGTAGACTGACTTGGTGTGGTGTGGCTGTCTTGAATTTTGGAAAGGGTCAAGACAGTGATTGGACCGTGCGCGCACGTACACACACTCATGCACGCACCCACGCACGTGCACGTGCACGCACACAGACACACACAACTGGTAATGAGAAAGATGAGATTCTCTCCTGTTCCCCACATCTTCATTGTATCCAGGAGTGACTCATCCTCTTCTTCATACACCCAATGGTAGGTTCCACCCTTGCAGAGCTTCCACTCTGCCTGAGGTTGAAGATGCGTCACCAATGATCAGGCTTCTGATGCCCCGCTCCCATGACTGAAAGTGCAGAAACTCTGCTCGGCTAAGAAGCAGAAAACCCCCAAGGCTGGGTATGCAGCCTGGGCACAGCCATCCTGCACGAGCATGGATTGCATATAACCACATATTCTGTCCCCAGCTGTCAAGAACAAACATCAAGTTCTCAGTGACCAACCTTCCTGGTTCCTCAATTCAGGCATTGAGTAGACTGGCAAGAACTTCATCTAAGAGATGGTGTCTCAACCCCTTTAACCTTCACACTCCCCACCCCCTTCCTTCTCCCATCCGTGCGGATTAAAGCAATGAGAACATTTTTTGTGTGGGAAATTTTGGCTGTGTCACAAGAGAACCAACTGACATCTGAAAAATGTTGGTAGAATATTATGAGGAACTTTACTTAAACACATTAGAAAACCTGGAGGACAGGCACACATTCTATAAATGCTTTACCTAGCTAAACTAAACAGACTAAAATAGAACACCTCAATAGGACAAAGGGAGAAATTAATCAAGTCATTAAAAAAAATTCAACCAAAAGAAGTCCAAAATTAAATGTCTTCATTGGTGAATTCTACCTTCCACTCATGACATCAACTGACATCAGTTCATTTATTCTTCAAAACATGATTTAAAAAACTCCTGCTAAAAAATAAACTCCTCAAGATGCAATTAGGCTCTCCTATTCATAGTCTTATATCATGCCAAATCAATTGACATTTAAGGATACAAATGGCATAAAACAGAGACTTGGTACTGTATTGGTTGGATCCGTCATATGGAAGGTGACGAAGAGCAAACTCATATCTTCGAGAATAAGTTTAAGGCAATCCTAAATGAGATTTTAGATGCTTGGTGCTAGGTCTACAAAGAGGCATTATGTTGCACATTTAGTTATTTTTTGTTATCTTGCAGGTAAGTGTGGAGAAAAATTGACTTCAATTAAATTATAGCATATGTTTTTAGATTTTAGGTTTTATTTTCCAATCAGTAGAAACTGGCTCACATTTGTTTTTATCCCAACTAATGGCGATTAAGGAACTGCCTCAAACTTGTTATCTCACTTAATACCTATTACACTCGTTTTTTAGCTCTTTTAAGATATTAAATTCACCTGACCTTTTCAAGCCCATTTCCAGAGCTATTGAAGACAAAAAAGAATGACTTGTAAATAAGCATAGACGTATCTGCCATACTGATATGATATTACCTCACTTTGGTACAATTTTAGTTCTGAGGCATCCTGAATAAGAAATTATTATGTTTCACTTTTAAGGTCCCTTTTGCAGCCATTCTTAGTAAGAACATGTTGGAGTATTCATTTCTCTCCTCCTACTCCATTTGGGGTCACATATACTGAACTATTAAAATCCAGTAGTTGTGAATTCCTCCTCTGGGAGAAAGATAAATAAAATTATGGTACAGTGATGTAGTAGAATGGTGGTTCACAACCTGTGGGTTGTGACCCCTTTAGGAGTCAAATGACCCTTTCACAGAGGTCCCCTGATTCATACCAGTAGAAAAATGACAGTTATGAAGTAGCAACAGAAATAATTTTATGGTTGGGAGTCAGCACAACACGAGGAACTGTATTAAAGGGTCGAGGCATTAAGAAGGTTGAGAACCACTCAGGTAGAACATTGATTCTTGACTAGGAGATCATAGGTGACTTACATATTACCTTGAATTTTCCTGTAAATCTAAATTGCTACAGAATTAATGTGAATTATAAATTTTAAAAATATCTATTTAGTGACCATGAGGGGGAGCAAAAAAACATAATTTATTTCTATTTTTCTAGAGGAATCCGAGTGTGAACAGCCAACATCTGTTGAAGCTTGTTGCAGGAAAGGAAAAAAGGAAGAAAAAAAAAAAGAATGAGACCTTCAGGTTAGTCAGAGAAGCCACAGGTTGACCTGTGGGCATGCTTGTCTCAGTTACTTTTTTGTGTGTTCACTAAGGAAAAGGAAACTTTCCTGAAATCCGTACAGTTAAACTTGACTAGTCATTTGTCACTTACACAGGTAAATGTTGGATTGACTAAATAGTAACTTAAAAACATCTTGTTTAAGAAGTGTTTCCCCCTTTTAAAGTGACAACACCAATAGATTCTTTTTAGGAATCATAAAGAGAAGAGAAACATTCTGTAAAAATTTTGCACAAGCTGATCTCCAGCTTAACCAGGACAATCAATGTGGTAAGTCATTTTAAGTTTCATGAGTGTGAATTTTGTAAAATAATGTCCTTGGCAATCAAAGATAACTCTCTAGGTGATTTTTTTAATGGAAGGTGGATCAATTTTTGTGCTGCTTTAGTCAAAAGCAAACAGAAATGAATCCAGGGACAAATCCATATTTTTTTTGAAAATGCAGAGAACTGTGTCTGCTATCCAATTATTATAGGCATTTATCCTGACTAAAACCACTAAACTCTGAATTTATCATATTTTCAGCATTTACTTATATAGCCAACAAATTATTCCTCCTAATTCTGTTCACCAGGCAAGCAATCTGGAGAAGAAAGTCTTGCTATATACATTTACAGTGATCATTCTGCTTATTGTTTTAGTTCTCTATTTATATTTCAAATCATTAAAGGATACTAAGAGATGTCCTCTGGTGTGCCATAATGATTTAAAATACTTTATGAAGAAGAGATGAGTAAAATCTTAATTATTGCTAAGCCTCTCAATAAAATCATTTTTTTGCTAAAGGAAAAAGAAGAATTTGTTTGAGAATTTGGCATGGGAATTTATATATAACAATTTTTGTATGTAAAAACATGTATTTAAAGTTCCATGCTAAGTTCTTTTTTGAATTATGGTGCCTGAATGAATATGTCCGTTTTAGGTCATTTCATATCTTGTACAATTTCAAAGAGGTTCACATTTTGTGAGTGCTTTCTTATGGTGAGGAGTTAATCTGTTGTTTGTGAGAACTTACAACTAGGATCTTAAAATTCAGCATTGTACAGTGTGTTTGTCCTTGAATGGTCTAAAGAATTTAGTATCCCAACACTCAAGTTTATGTTCGTTTTTGCTTTAGCACT